>JACTAT010000157.1:0-26000 GCA_014526335.1 Chrysaora quinquecirrha
ATGTTATTTTAGACTCAACCAAAGTAATAGTTTTGATGTTGTGAGACTTAGAATTTTTTAGCGTATTCAGCAGGACAGTGTTATTGTTCACGTATAAAAGTACTATCATTGTGAAGTTATTATGAATGACAACTGGTACATAAATGGTAAAAATTACTCGAAATCTCTTGTGACATTTCTTGAACAATAGGCAACATACAATGGCCCTAAATTTAGGGATAGTTTAGGGACAATCTAGGGACAATAAGGATTTCAATACAGTAGAAAAGTAGCCTAAGAATTTAGGGAAGAATTAGGGTAGTTTTATGGACAATTTAGGGTCAAATTATTGTCGAATTATTGTAAAAAAAGTTCGATTGTCCATAAATTTTCAGGCTAAATACTTTTACGGTGTACTGTTGTAATTACAATGAGCAGCGGAATCATTTTCAAGCATACTTAGAAGCTTTGCTTTCATCTGACACTTTCAGTTTTCAATGAGAATAGACTGTATTTTATCCAATTCCGAATGGCTACCCTGAGGACGTCATTTCGGATTGTTTTTGCAAGAAGATCGCAAGTTTTTTGGCTGATAAAAAAGCCCTGTTTACCTAAAAATGCCTTGGATAGGTAACGTCTCATTGCCATTCGAAAGTCAAATTAAAAAGGCCATTACTAAGTGCTTTGCTGCTGCCAACCCTTGGTAAGTCTTTGGCACTCAGAGAGCTCTACCATCCATACAAAAGTATTACGTACCTACCAAACAAAACAGTTTGGTCATTTATTAATTTTCATGCCTGTGTGATGCAAGGTATGTAGGTCGTACTTAGGTAATAGGATAAAGCAGCATGTCCCTACTAATATTCATGTGCCTACTTTTTGGCAAAGAGAGCAACCATCCCGTGGGTCTAAACAACAACCTTGTCTTGAACATGATTCGGCCATAGGACAACATCTATTTCATAACCCAATTTGTGCGGAAAATTTCAGGGAGGATTGTTTCAGAATCATTGGCAAAGCAAGATCTTTGTTTCACTTGGAGGTTTTGGAATCTGTCTACATCAAAACCAAAAGGGCGGTTCTGTGTAGACAGAGTTTGTTTTCTCCCTTGGACTCTTCAAATAATTCTATTGGTCTTCCCGCTGTATCCAACCAGCAGATTGGTGTTTTAAACACAATGCCAATTCAGCTTTTAGTTCTTTCTGATTGGTGCATTTTGAGCATGTAGGTATAATTCTGCCTTAGTCTAATGTTTTGCTCTGTTTCTGACTTTCATATTCTGAGGAGAGTCAGAGAAAAAAAAAGCTTTGAAGTATGCCTGAAAATGATTGTGCTGTTTATCATAATTTTGAAGTTTTTTACAACTCAAAAGTAGCACAAAGGGGCAATTTTATTTGGGGTCTGCATCCTATCTTTTTCAGCGCATAAAACTGTGTTGGAATACCGAGTCTCATGTTGATCAATCAATGTTGTTCTATTGTAAGATTTCAGCGAGAATGCGTCTGCTCTAATCAAGCCTTAAATTTAAAGTCAATAACAACATTGATCTCAGGGGAAGGGAGGGCTAGAAAGTTCCATCAAAAGTCCAGTAATTTATGTCTAAGATTGCAAGCACCCCATGCTAAAAATAGCATTCTGGGGCATTTTTTAGTTTATGTCTCGATCCTATCTTTTTAAGGGCATCAAACTGTGTTGGGATACCGAGTTTCATGCAGATATCATTAACGGTATTTGAACGGTATTTACAGTAAGAGCCTTCAAAACGGGCTGGAACCGAGTACCCCATGCTAAAAATAGCATTTTGGGGCATTTTTGAGTTGGGGTCCCAACCCTATCTTTTTCAGTGCATTAAACTGTGTAGGTTCACAAAATTAGATGCTGGTATCATAAAATGCACAATTTGACCAAATTTTCCCTCTAGCAGCCCTGGTTAGCAAAGGAAAAAGTGTCAAGATTATAGCATACAGAATATTTGAACAGATAAGCAAGTATATGCCCATGTGAAAAGTTTATGTAATGGGAAAAGCTTACTTCAAGACCAGTTCTGTGACCTTTTTGGTGCCATGGAAACAATCAAATCAAAGATAAACCAGTGTTAGCTGTCTTGATTTCATGGACACAAATTGTGTAAAGATATCCTTCAAGGACTACTAGCGAACATATCCAGTACACATTTTGCTACATATCTGGAAGGTAAATATAAAATATTTCATTCTTGGGTCCGAAAAAGGGTCCCCAACTTATATTTTTCTGAAAAAAATTCCAAACCCGTCACTCTTGTTAGGAGCCACGTTTATTAATTTTCTGAATATTTCGAAGGATAAAGGAGAACAATCATTTCTTCACGAGATTTGAAACCTTAAATCATTGAATGTATGTTATTATATGATTCGAATGTCGCAGTTCAGTTGAGGCTTGCGCTAAAGAAGGTGGCTGTTTCTGCCTTTGTTTTAATTTATGATTTTTGAGGGGAACTTCAGAGGTAATTTATTAGTTGCTACAGCTGAGCACAAATATGTTGAATGGGTTGTATTTCAAGGAAAATTTCGATAAATTCATGTCACTGTAATAAAAGTCGAAAAGAGCCTTCCGTGTATTCCAGCCACCACCCCACATACAGTTTTTTTATAAGAGCCCACTTTACAAGAAACCCACTAGTAAGATTTCTGGCAAATTACAATAGATTATTTTTTTCCTTTTTTAATATAATGTAAAACAATAGAACATTTAAGAAACTTTGACTAGTGAGGCTTTAGCTATGTTTCTTATATAAAAGAGTTAAGTTAATTAGGTCCCACTGTTTATTGGGTATCTTATGCATCAAATATGAATGTTTATAAAAGTCGATCCAAATGCAATTACAAGTAAATATAACACATAGGCTCATCTATCTCAGGAAAGAAAAGCAGAGAAGGGAACCGAAGAGCAGCCAAGAGGTTCGAAGTACAACAACCAGGTAAAACTTGGAAAAAGCCAAGGGACTGCTGTTAGACCACAAGCTAAATCAGTCAAGAGTGAATGCGGGAACACCAAGCACACATCTTTTCCTTAATATGGAGAACAACAAAGAGCTCAATTTAAGTGCAGACGATGTTGTCAAAGTAACATGCTCTGGTTTTCCTTCACCCTGATAAATCTATCCTGTTTGCAGCATCGACTGCATTCAGAGAATTCCACAAAGTTCTTCTTCTAATGACATTGATGCAATGGTGGAGAAATTTCGCATTGCAGCAACAGAAGAGATGATAGATAATCTGCTCTGTATAGCTGATAACAGTCCTGGGGAACAACCTCAAGTCATCTGGTGCAAATGCTACTGGTAAGGCTTAGAAATCTCCTTGGGCTCAATAGTATCTGTCAGGTATCATACCATACGCTGATTACAACAGCAAGAGAAATTTTGTAGAGAGGGTGCATGCTGAAGAAAACAAAGCACTCTCTCAGCATGGTCCATTCCAAAGCAACTGTGACAATGACAAGGTTGTTCCTGGCTCATTTATTCACAAAACAAATATGGAATGAATGGCCAGTGAGGTAATACAAAGTTGTTCAGAAGCAAGATTTGGTTGAAAAGCACTGCAGTAGTATAGAGGTAAGGGCTTATGAGCATACAAGAGTAGAATTAAAGCAGAAATACAGATTATTTCAATACCGGTTAAATCTGTTCAAGCAGAATTTTCAATCTGATCTGTATTTCTGCTTTAATTCTACTCTCATATATTTATCTACTGCTACTTGCGAACCAAAACAAATGAAACATATATATACATATACAGTATTTAATAGTAGTGAATAGACAATTATACAAGTTACAGAAGAAAAAACAGAGAAAAAATCACTTTGTTAATTACGCAAAACCAGCAAAACCATAAAATACTTCTTATTTCTTAAAATCACACTTAAGTCTTTCAAGCAAAGCTTTTGAAAATAAGCAATTAAAAGTTACTAGTTTTACGATGGCCCAGAAGGCCAGTTCAATTTTATTTTTTACACAATTCAGTTCTGCTTTTTACACACTTAGTTTTGTATTTTAGCATTTCAGTTTTGTACTTACCTTGACACCAGCGATGCGGGTGTGATTTCTTACCTGGGGAGGTTGTGGGATTGGGGACTAACCTCCCCGGACTCTAGCGAAAATTCAGAATTTTTTTCAGACATTACATCACATAATCCTGCACACTGGAGGTCACGTGACTGTAGTGCTAGAGACTAAATGTTGGAGAAAGAATCTTGTCTTTCCAAGGCTAATCTGGTACATATATGTGCTGAAATTCTGGGTGTCAAGGTAAGAAATCACACCCGCATTGCGGGCGTCAAGGTAAAAAGCTAGTCTGCTATTAATTGGGAAGACCTTTTAGAAGCAAAATTTGTAGCTATATACTTTTTTATTGATACGAATGAACAAATATAAGTCAATCGAGAGGAAATATGTTATATACAAATGTTATTTTTCGTTCAGAAAGTGAAAATTTCTGCTTGCAGTATTGAAGTTTTTAATGCCGGGTGCATTAGTTGATAAGCTCAAACACCTCATCAAGGAGCACCCTTTGTTTGAGTTTGCCATTTTTTCTGAACAGCTTCTGTGGAATTTTGCTATGAAAATTCAACTGTTACCGAGAAAGGAAAGACATATTCCCATAGGCACGATTGGAGAATATGTAAAACCAAAACTTGTTGCCTGTATGAAGTACCATGGCATGCTCATGCAAGGGGGAGCTGCTGCAATGTTATATTGCGGGATCTCACTGTAGTTTGAGATCTGGTCCCCCTTTGGCCATGTGGGTGGCCTGGGCCATGTTAGTGCACTGCCACATGTATGCGTTTGTTTGTGTGATCTCCCTGTGGCACAAATATGTGCTGCTACACACTGTAACACAAATGTGAGTTGTTTGTGATGAGATGGGAGATCACTGGACACTTGTTTGGCGCTGGGATGAGCATGGTTGTAGTTGCTTAATTGATTAAGCGAGTACTTCATGATAGACGATGTTCTTTGTGATTTTGTCTTGTGATGTGAAAACCTTTAGGCCGTTTCATGACTGAGCTCTTGACATTGCAACATAAAGCTGCCCATAACTGAAAACTGGTTGGGGTAAGTAAACACCAACATGACTCAATGACTGGCCTTGTGCTTTGTTGATGGTTAGACAATATGCCAATTTGACTGGAAACTGCAGTCGTGCAATGTTGACTGGCAGTGTGTTGTCCTGTGAAGTCACAGTGACTTTTGGTATCATGACATATTGTCCTCTGTATTCTCTAGAAATGATTTCTGCACAAATGAGGTGATTTCTGAGGTCACGAACAATGAGTCGTGTGCCATTGCAAAGCCCTTTCTTTGGATTGATGTTCCTCAGCAAAATTATAGTTGCTCCAAGCTAAAAAAATGGAATAATAAACTTTAGGAACTTGAGATTAACAATCTGGTATAAAATGGGAAAAATTAATATAGAACGAAGTATATGGTTAATAAGTGTAGGCATACCTTTAATTCAAGGTTGTGTAATGGCATTCGACTTGGAGTCTGTGCATTGAGGAATTCTATTGGGTAGGCTGCTGCTTCATTTGGGTCATCTGTAACCACCCTGTCTGTGCTTAGATATGTGCGACTATCTGTGTCCAGCTGCTCCAGTACCAGAGAGTTGATCTGATGTGAGAACTCGTTCTTTGGAGTAAGACAGCAACGTTCTGACATGATTTCTGGGTCAACCATGAGATTTGGTTGATCTGGTTGTCTTGGTGGGTACACAGACTGAAGCATGTCCTCAAGTGATGGTACCACAATGTTATCAGAAAGAACGACCTGATCTTGTTCATCCAGTGGCTCTTCACCATTTCCTATTCTAAGCAACCAGTTTGCGAACTGTCGGTATGTGTTGTCCCGGACAGCTCTCATGTTGGTTACAAGTTGAAACTGGTGGAAATGTCTCCACAGATGTGATGTTTTCAGACACTCTTGAACAATTTGTTCTCTGCCTGCTCTTAAAACTACAGGAAGTACCTGCCGAAAGTCACCTCCCAATAGTATGTACTTACCACCAAATGGTGTATTTATTTGTGTTATATCTCGCAAAACAATATCAACAACATTGAATGCTTTTGCAGGGATCATGGATGCCTCATCCCATATTAATACTGTAGTTTCTAAGAGCTTGCGTGCTCTTGCGCTTTGGCGCTTTATATTGCAAGTTGATTGTGGCAATAAAGGAATAGGTATTTGGAAAGTTGAGTGTGCTGTAGCACCATTGATAAGCAGTGTGCTAGCTATGCCTGAGTAAGCTACACAAATAACTTTGATACCTAATGCCTGCAGATTGTGGACTATGGTGTTATACAGGAAAGTCTTACCTGTTCCTTCTGGTCCATGAACAGAGAAGCAGTTTTGCTGAGAATTGGTCTGTACTGCATCCATGACTGTGTTATAGATATAGCCTTGCTCATTATTGACATTTGCATGCATTTCTTGACCAAGTCGCTTCTCTTCTTGTATATCTATTTGATGGATATCATTTTGTGGTTGCACAAAATTTTCTGGCAGCTGTGGAAGATCTGCAGAGTCTGCATCTCTTATTGATTTGCCATGAACTCTCAGATTGGTATCAATGTCCCACAAGAGAAGATGCAAATGCCTGTCTTCGAAAGTTATGGTAGGATCATTGAAATAATGTTGATCTTGATGAGTGTAATCTTCTGCCATTGTCTCTTTGAATTCATCAAAAAGTGCTCTGATATCTGATGGTGTTTGGAAGACGATCAGGGTAGCAAATAATTGTCTCATTTGATAAGGCATGTTCATAAGCTGTGCTTCTTGTAAGCAAGCTCTGTGCTCTCTGTCATCTTCAAGCAGTCCCACTGCTCTTGCTGCTTCTTTAAATGTGCTATGTGTTTGGCCATCCAGGGTTCTAAGGTTCTCAAATGATGCTGCACGTCTACAGTGTAGCAGAAGTAACCTTAGTGCAAACCTTTCTTGCTGTGAAGGCTGAACTTGATAAATTCTACCAATTATTGTTGTGGTATGGCGCTGTCTTCGTTTCCATTATTTTGTACTTTTGTCAAAAGTATAATGTTCTGAAATTTCATGGTATAGGTACTGACGTGCCTGCTGTTCTTCTTGATTGAGCTGAAACCATGCAGTGAGTGTGGTGTTGTTGTTGACATGAAGAACTCTATCCTCTCGCCCCTCACGGAAATAGATGTTTTGCTGAAGGGAAAGGTGGATTGCAAGTCGTAGATAGTGTGACTTCTGTCATGTAACTTGAATTGCAAGATTCTGAAAACAGCTTGATGTGGTCCAACATACCTTGCATTAAGGTATTGCATGATTTCATCATGATGGGCAGTGTTTTCTCTGATTTCGAGATGAGCACAATCATAACCTTTTTTGATTTATTTTGGAAATGTACTTCACACTTGCAATTGATATGCATATTTCAACATTGATGTGGCAGTTAAATTTCATCAAAAGTTGTTGATTGTGTGGTACAACCCAGGAGTCATTCACTCTATGATTAGGTAGTTCTGCTGTGTGCTGCCCACGTCCTCTGTAGAGCGGGTAGCCATTGACATTCGGTGTCTTGGTTGATAGCTTTTGGAAAATTTTTCTTGCATTTCCCATTAACCATACAAACACATGTTGGATTGAGTTCCCCGCAAGGACCATGAATCATGTGCTTCTTGACCAGCTGATGTAGTTGTGGGTTCACTTGGGCATCCGGTATTTCAGCTGATACCAGTCTGTCCACATCTACTGATGTGTGAGGTTTGTCTTCATCATGAAGAAATAGCAGAATGTGTATATGTGGCAAACCACATTTCTTGAACTCTATTGTATAGACATACGCCTTGACACGGCCTAAAACATGTCGTTCCAGAAGATCTTTGAGTAGCTCTTTGAGTTTGAGTTCAAAGACTCGAGTTACTATATCTGGTCTATCATTTGGCTGATGATTTGGATCAATGTATTCCATTACTTTAGGCCACCTAGGATTTGCTGTTATGGTGAGAAACACATCTGGTTTTCCATACTTTCCCACAATGGCCATTGCATCTTGGTAATTTAGAAACATGTATCGCTCACTACCTTTGAATGATGATGGTAGGATGACAACACGGCCAACATTTGCATTGTTTTCTGCTGCCCGTGTCTGAACATGATCCATGAGGCCTTGGTAAGATTCTACTCGCAATTCTGCTTGGCCTTCTCTGATGTAGGAAAGTTCATTGCCTTCAATCTTTGTGTATGCATCCACTAAGTATTGTTGGAAAAGAAGACCTCCATTGTGAATTGTAGAGAAACCTTCTCTGGATGCCATTCTGTACGCATAGAACTCATTCAGACTTGAACTTGTTCTTCTATTACGTGCTGGATTGAGGTTTTGTATCTGGAGATCTGTGTACCACCCAAGTTCTCCATTGAAGAAAAGTAGAGGGTATGTCATTGGATCTGCATTTGGTGATGTTGCTTGTATATGTATTGTGTTGTTATCTGCAGTTGGATATATGACAATATCCCTATCTGCTGGATTTGGGGGTGCTCCGTCATCACCAACATATACGTCTTGCCGTTATCATGCGTACTGGTGGAACTGGCTGATTGTTTGCTGCAGCATTGATCCTTTCCCTTTCAAGAATTTGGCCCATGTTTCTGAATTGAGCTGCAATGGATTCACTGCTATGAGCTCATCTTGAAGAATGCGCAATAGTTCATGTTGGAGAATGATGTTCTCTGGATTGTTAATACGTTCCATCAAGGCCTGATTGGAATCCAGGATGTACAGTTGTGCATATTCACATCTCTGATCTTCTGGTGGGTCAGCTTGACTTGTCAAATGGTATGCTTGGCCATGGATTGTGATGAATCTTGGTCCCCTACCAGGTTGACGGTCAGTTGGAGCATTCCAAGATGCCATTGCAAGCACAGAATTATATTTGTGGATGTTCTGTTTGAAATGATTTGAATATGGAGATAGACATTGGTAAAGCTCTTTTATCACTGCCGACAGTGGTTGTATTCTTGGGAGTGAAACTTTTCCAGCAAAACAGCATCTGTTGTATTTGTCTTGACTGTTTCTTTCTTCTGGAAAATAAAGAGCTACACAATGTTCACAAATGAAGTCCATTTCACCAAGTACGTGTGGGGCTTTGTATTCTTCTGCTTGCTGCTGTCTAGGTGGAACATCTTGATTGTTTTCTTCAATTCTAACATTTTCTTGTTGAGCTAGTTTTCTTGATAAAGTTGATTTTGCAAATTTTGTAATTCTTCAAAAGGTTCTGCCATAGGAACTTGTATATTGTCAGGGATATTTCCATGTTGATTTTGTCTGTCACGCTCATACTGTTGTCTGCCTCGTAGTCGTTGCCTGCAATGTGGCAATCCTCCTTGTCGATGACGTGGCATTATTTTGCAGAAGGAATTATCTTTCTTCAAAAGTAATATATGTAATAAATGGCTTTAATTTAATTTGCAGTATTTATTTTCATAAAAAAATAATCATGTAAATAATGTTTAATTGAGAAACAATTTTCATATTTGTAAGTTACACACAAAAAATTGATTAGAAAGATAATACATTGTAATAAATCATTTCCACAAAGTGCTCTTATGTTTTCAAAATGCATCATAATTATCAATATCATCAATTTTACCAAAATGTTTTAAAAATGCTCATAATTCAGATTTTCATTTTCACAAATGTTTTTTCCAATTTGCAAATCACAGTAATAGAAGGAATCAAATTTATTTTTATTTACATATATAATTTTATGCTGTAACATGTATTTATTATGGTTAGGGAATTTTTTCTTATGTGCTGTACAAATTTTGAATAGGCAAATCTTTCAATGATAATCATATTCATCATGTTTTTTGTATTTCTAAGTTACAAAATGTTGTATGTAATAGAGAGAAAGAAATGTATGTCATACATTTCTGTATGTCATTGATAGGATTCAGTGCACACAGTTTTTGAAGAAAATTGAAAAAAGAGTGAATACAGACATAAAGGAATTCTTGCATAATAGATAATAAACGATAAATCATAATGAAAATAATTATACATAATAATTTCTTAGCATATTAGGCTGTTGCTCATGGCTACCATACAAAACATTGTTGTTACGGGAAAGTTTTTTCTATGTTTTTTTATTTTACATATGGCTTCAAATATGATTTTATGGTTGGAAACATTTGAACGTTGGTAGTTTTATTATCTAATTAATGGGAAAAAAATTTCGTAATGTTAATATTGCAAATAAATAGTAAATAAAATTTTCATGCGAAAAAGAGCAGTGGGTGGCGTAATGTTAAATAGATTATGACCATTTCTTTTATTGCAAAGGTATAGAAACCTTACCTCATCAACGTTACAATGGGTTGGGGAGGGGAAAGCATAGCACGCCTTCTCAAGTTGTTGTATGGTATCACGTGGGAAGGACAATAGGTTAGTTGTTAGTGTTTTATTGAAATTCAAATTAGAATTGTCGTCAATGACATGCATAAAGAAACATTGAAAAGAAACTTCAGCAGGACAACATAATCACTCGGCGTGCAGTGAAAGTAAAAATAGTTTTCCGCCATTATCATTATAATCATCATAATAATTATCATCAATCATAACCATCATAATCGAGGGGTAATTCAGTCCTTGGAATTCTTGTACACCTTTGCTGCAAGTCCTATTGTTTTCATGGAAATCCCTTGAAAATCCTTTTGTTTTAACAGAAATTTTGAAGACTTTTTCCAACAGTGAAATGACCTCAATCATAATAATGATGAGAATAATCTGAAGTTGTAATCAACATCACCATCTGTTTAATTTGGAATATAATATTCATTCGCAAAATTTCTGATTCCCATTTTTTGATGACGTGTGTGAAGTAGCTGTGGGTTCGGCATATGCTATGATGGAGGGTAAGTTAACTGCTGGAAAAGCGAAATATGTACTTATTGAAACATCCTAGGAAAAGAATTGATTTTAGTTGAAAAGGGCCATAGCTTTGGCAAAAGATAAGGGAGCCTCCAATTGGCTGAATGTTCTTCCATTAGAAGAAAAGGGATACATATTAAATAAAGAAGAATTTCGAGATGCATTACACATGAGATATGATATGACAATAAAAGGACTGCCAAGTAAATGTCCCTGCAAGCAAGTTTTTAGTCCAGTCCACGCTATGAATTGTAAAAAAGGTGGATTCATTCATATGAGACACGATAATCTAAGAGATCTTGAAGCTCATTGGCTATCTGAAGTATGTAAGGATGTTGCAATAGAACCACAACTGCAACCTCTCACAGGTGAGACACTATCATTGTCTACAGCTAATTCTGAAGATAGTGCTCGTCTGGATATCAAACCCAGAGGTTTTTATCGGCCAGCCCAGACAGCTTTCTTTGATGTAAGGGTCGTGAACTTGAATGCAAAGACGCGCATAAACTTAACAACAGAAAAAGTCCTTAAAAATGCAGAAAATGAGAAAAAAAGAGCATATAACGAGCATGTCATCGAAATTGAGCATGGGACATTCACACCCCTTGTGTTTGGAATGAATGGAGCTATGAGCAAGGAATGTCAGACTTTCCATAAAAAATTGGCCTCAAAATTAAGAACAAAATTAAATAAAAAATACTCAGAAATTATGAACGACATAAGGACTCAAGTTTCTTTTAGTTTAATTAAATCTATGGTTTTATGTTTAAGAGGATCAAGGACTGTTTTTTAGGTTGTTGCTTTTCTTTTAATTCTATATGTTTTTTACTCAGTTTCTTAATAATTTGATAATGATTTTATTTTAGTAGGCCTAAATAGAGTTTCAATTTTAGACTTTTACATTTTCCAATTTCCTTTTATATTCGATATTTAAATTCTGATTTAATTGTAAATACTTGTTTGATAATGAAATGAAAATGTTAAAAAAAAAAAAAAAAAAATTGATTTTAGTTATGGATTTACGGGGTTCTGAGGGGCGAATTGCCCCTTGGCCCCTCGGCTATTATGATGTAGGATTTACTGTGGGAAAAAACTCACACCGTAATCGCATTAAAACCTACTGGGGAGAAGATAATTAACATTTAATTGACACAAAATTTTTTCCTTCTTGTTAACTTTCTTTATCACATATGTATGGTTTGCAAGTATCATATGGGAAAGATAAATTGTTAATGCCGAAAGCTTAGAGGGATTAGAATACAAAAAAGTTTTTACTCATTAACGCATAAGTTGTAATGAGGATTTTGTTAATTTTAAGATTAGTTCATTTAACAATTCCCATTGCTGATCATGTCTTAAATCATAAGGGCATAATTAGGAATATTGTTGTTTTCCAATATTTTGTATGTAAATGAGAGCATTGTGTATAAAATGGTATGAGGGTCTGCAACAGAAATATATCAAACTATCAAACAAGTCATATATTTGGGTTGAAGACGATGGCAGAGAAAATCAGAGAAATGAAAGTGAAAGTGAATTCTGTACTGGATACAGTGAAAGATGGCTACAAAGACTTGAAGATGCACGTAGAAAGTAGCCTTTATTATTCCAGCACTGGTTCATACGAAATTGCTAGGAACAGGTGGGAAACAGAGATGAGTTTACCTATGGCAACATTTTTAAAGAGCAAGGTTGTCATCTGTACGCTACTGAAGAAAATGGAGGCAGATTTCAAGAAGATGGAGGAAAGATTGAAGATTTTAGAGAATGATAAGGAGAAAAATGATGAAATATGGAGAAGATTTGAATGATGTAGATTTTGGTGAAATAGATGCGAGTGTGGATTGTGGAGCTAAGACTAAAGCAGATGAAGGAAAAGAACTGGGGCGGGAAGAATCTGGATGTAAAGATAAGGCCGAGGAATTGGAAAATAAGAGGGATGGTGATGTCATTATTAGTGAAGAAAAAGAAGAGGATGTAAAAACAGGGAGTGAATAGGTGAAGAATAAGGGAGACGAAGAAACACCCGTAAAAGAAGACCAGAAGCAGAAAGAGATTGTTGGGAAGACCAGAAGCAGAAAGAGATGCTTAGAACTTGTACAGTGTTTAAATGGACAAAGTGTGTGTGTGATTTTTCTTTTTAGTTAATTTTAGTAAATTGTTAGATCTATATAAGCGGAAAGGGATGTTTAGAATATAAGTATATATATTTTATTGTCAATCTATTTTTTTTTCTCATTCTTACATATGCCTATGATTTTTGTTTGCGTAGCTTTACACATAGGCCTATTCATGCTTTCATGGAATTGTCTTCAACATGCTTGTGTTTGAAAGGGAACTTCATACGCTTTTCGGAGGACTGCAGTGCTCATTGCTTTTAGGTTAGAGTTTCAATGACGGATAACAATGTCAATTGCAAATATTTGTCTTCATAGAAATACCTTAAAATCTTTTTGTTTACGGCACACTGGAAAAGCATTTGAAATCTCTTATTCTGAATTGGAACAAACACTACCGTTCAATCAAAAATCTCCTGAAAAGTCCTCTCGCTTCTTGTAATTTGTTTTGGTTTAGAGAATTTATGGAGATCCCTTGAAAATCTTTTTGTTTACGGCAAACTGAAAAAACATTTGTTTTTGTTTTTTGTTGTTTTGATAGAAATCTCTCGCAATTCCTGCAGTTAAACAAACACGTTCAATGGAAAATCTCCTGAAAATTCCCTTTGCTTCTTGTCGTTTACCTTGGTTTAGAGAATTGTGCTATAGAAGTAGAATTGAGTAGGATTTACAACATAGGTACTTTTTGCTCGCTTTTTGCACATTATACTTTTCAACACAACATTAAAAAGAAAGACGAAAATAGGTTTTGATTACAAATAGAAAAGTAGATTAAAATTTCAAACAGAAGTAGATTAAAAATAATAAAGATTAGGAATATTAATTGTCCATTTCTCGCAGCATTTCTAACAATGCTTGCAGCGGCTTTGTGGCAGGCACTCTTTTCCTATCTTTCTTTTGTTGGTTTTATTTCTTTTTTTATATTTCTTTTATTTCCAGTAATTTTGATGTATAATTCTTCGTGTTTTCTAAACAGATATGAAAATAATAATTATGAGCAGTTCTTGAGTATCACTGTTTAATTCTTTAAAATCATTGTCAGAATATAATAAATGATAAGCGGATACAATAATGAAAACTATGTAGATGAAAACTTACGATAGAGCTTCTTTTCTTATGGTCTTGCCATTTTTATCCACAAAACAGAATTATGTTTTTTTTATCTATCTTGAGTGTCTTTGCGACTTTTGATTTAAATTGATTCAATTTTTGAAAGGAAATTTACGGAGCCCCATAAGGGCCAACACTTTGCTTGTGCAAAAGTTTTTTTGAATCTCTTTGCTTGCGTAAAAAATAATATGCTTGCGTAAAAGATGAATTTATCCCGCTGTAAACCACAAATTATCGCGCAATAAACCATAAATTATCGCGTGATAAATCGCAAATTATCGTGCGATAAATAACAAACTATGGCGCGATAAATCACAAACAATGTTGCTTGGGCAGCTTTGGCAACTTCCTTTTCATGCTTGTGAGTTGACCATCATGGCGCAAAATGAAAAGATTCTGCTTGGCAGATCTGTTAAAGAGGTAAGAAAACTCCAGTCTTCTTTTGAAAGCTTCAAGCTTCTAGTTAAAACAGAGTTTAGTTTCCAATTCATGTTGATCTATCTACTCTGGCTCTGCAGGTTATTGCTTTTCTCAAATCAAGAAATGTTCTGTTTATCCTGTGATAGTTTGTGATTTATCGCGTGATAATTTGCGATTTATCACGCGATAATTTAAGGTTTATAGCGCGATAATTTGTGGTTTATCGTGCAATAAGTTCATCTTTTATGCAAGCATATTATTTTTTATGCAGGCAAAGAGATTCAAAGAAACTTTTTCACAAGCAAAGAGTTGCCCCTTATGGGGCTCCGTAGAAATTTGCTGAAATAAAACATATAACTAATATAACTAATATCTTCATGACTTCATGACGAAATGGAAATTAAACAATGACGGAATAGAAATTAAACATTAAATAGTTGTCTAGTTGCAAGTAAGATGTAATAGATTGCATACCTTGGATTCTTTTTTGCCGCTTTTTTGGAAATTGACAATAATTTCTTTTCCCATTTTAAAATTTTACGGATTGATTGTAAAAACTTTGCAATCTATTGCTGCTGATGATATTTGCCACTGTGGATCCTTAGCGTGTTTGCTGTTGTATTTAAATAGGGAATAGGTTGAATTTGCGTAACAGTAATTAGCTAGAAAGGATGACATTAGAAAGAGAGAATAAGAAATTGAATTGAATTGAGAAAAAACCAATTGAAATTCAAATTAAGAACTTTCTATTTAGAATAAACTTGTTGTCAAAATGAAAAAATTACCGCAGGACAAAAGAATCACTGTGCGTGTAGTGAAAAGAACATGATAGATGGCCGCCATTAAAAAGGAAACTTTTTTAGGCCGAGATAAAATCGAAATTTTACCTATCTTTTGTTTCTCAAACATTTAGAAAAATAGCGCATGCACTACCTGGGCAGGAAGGGCTGTGACCAAAAAAACAATCACATTTCCAGGTGCCCCAGGACTGGAGCCTTTCGTGCACAATCGAACAATGGGCCACAACAATAGGGCAACTCATTTACATATTAAGGAGTTTAGTAATAGAGATTTTCACAGTTCAGTTGTAATTTTCGGCAATTCACCTTTCTTTTGAACACACTTCAGTTCTGATTTCTTTACCCAGTTCAATTTTGATTTCGCGCAGTTCAATTGTGATTTTTCAATTCTGAACGTGAATTTGAATTGTTATTTTTACTTTGATTCTGAACAAGGTTACAGCACATGCTTCACATGTTTGGCACCAAAGCACCAAACAAGATGGATGCCATCCTCCAGCAGACGAAAAGTGCCTTTAGTAAGCAATGCAGGTCAGTTAATCGTCTGTCTGGACTCCTTGACAGAATTAGAAAGAATTACGGAAACAGAATGAAGGAAAAGGGCACAAGATCAGAGGATCAAGATACAATGGATACATTACAATTGTGTAAAGGGAAAATTCAATCCTGTACAGCAGAAAAATGGCAGTGGCAATCATTTCATACAGTATCCATTAACCATGGAGGATGTCATTCAAAAAGTTGCTCACATATTTCAGGCGGAAAGAATGACTTTGCTGAAATGTTTCAAAAAATTTTAACCCTCTTAAACTTTGCGAAAACCAACATTTCAGGAAAACTTTTACTACGACGGAAACGCTAAAACAACTGGGCTTCAAATAACTGCAAAATTTTCCATCTTGAAGTAATGAATCCCTTCTCTTTCCCAAAACTTCAGATCAGTAGCTCTAAAAAAATTTGGATTGGTTTTCTTGAATCAACTTTTTATAGTATTTTGCCTTTTCTTGCCTTGTCATAAAACTAACTATTTTTCTTTTCCTTTAGTATGTCCACCAAGAGTTCTCGCTTCCAGTTTGTTTGGCTTTTTCGAAAATAATAACCCCGGTCATGAATTGCTTTTTTATTGCATTATTCAGCCAAGGTAAATCTCTTCCCCGGACAGTTCCTTTTACAATTGGGGCATGCTTATTCAATACCTCCAGAAACAGTTCTTTGAAATTTCTCCAGGCATCATTTACATTGATTTGTTTCAGGACATCCTCCCAAGAGACAGAAGCAATGTCCCTCTGAAACACTTCATGGCAGTACCTGTGGATGTTTCTACTTACAAATTTTCTCCGTTTTGTACGCTGGCAATTTATTTTCCTTATGATGGCAACAATTTCATGGTCACTAAGCGGTGAGCCGAGAACAATAGATGACTTGACATGCTCAGGGTGGATGGTAGCTACTATGTCTATCAGGGTACTTGTTTGTGTTGTTATTCTCATAGGATTTTTTACTTGCTGTTTAAGGCCATAACTGGCAACAGTGTTCTTTATATTTCTGTGATCGTTTCTTTTCAGAAAGTCACAGTTTACACCCCCCATTAAGATGGTTTTTCCCCTTGGCTACAGCTTTGCTTAGCACGTCATCAAACAATAATTCGAAATTTTCATTTAATAATTTGACGAGTCAGGTGGGCGATAAAGGACTCCAACTAGCAGGGATTTAGACTTTTTATTCCATCAACTTCTAGGTCTGGTCTTTTATCAAAATTCAGATGATCCCCTACGTAAACTGCTACCCCACCCCCAGGCCCATTTTTTCAGTCGAATCTGTGAAGCTTATAGCCGGGTAATTTCAATTCTCTGTCGTCTATTTTACAGTTTAAGTGACTCTCACTTATTCCAAAGATGTCGATTCCTTTGACTTGATGGAGCAAATTCTTCATATTATCACGGACTCTTAATAGGCCACAGGCATTTTGATGAAAGATTTTTAAGCCCTTTGCTTTGACATTAGAATGAAACTCCTCATAGCATATTTCATCCTCAGTATCAGCGATAGGATCACCGGTGCTCTGTGCTATGTCTTCCCAAGCTCAAGCATTTGCTCTTAAACAAGACGGGCACTCTATGCCATTCTTTACTATTTCAGGTTCTTTGCTAAGGCATTTGAAATGCGAGGTCTCTTTGCATTCTTTAAATTTGGAACTTCTTTGATTCTTTCTGATGGTCTTTGGGCATCCAGAAACAAACTTTTCTTAGCGCTGGGCCAAGGCAGGTCTCTATATCACCCGCCAAAAGAAGTAAAACTGTAACGAGTCCAGGAGGCTTCAGCCTAAGCCAAAATAAATGTACCTCCTTGTTTACCCACAGAGACGAGCAAATAAACGATTCATGCAGTTCCCATTTTCCATAGTCTTCTGTCGATTCATCCAGATGACAAGATGTGATAAAACTTCGCTCTTTGAAAAAAAGCTTAATGTTGAAGTTCTTATTAACGTTTTTCCACTTAGTGTCTCCAAAGCGTCGTGGGCAAGAGGAGGATTCCAAAAGATTCCAAATAAGACAGTAAAAACAAACTTACCTCTTCTGTTGTTGTCACTTTCAGATTATACAAATAAAAATATTCTCATCGCAAAATTGAAGAACTTAATCCAGAACAAGCTATGTTGTTGACTCAAACGCAAGCTGTTTTCCAATATTTTAAAATTATTGCGCGAGGCGCATTAACCCTATAATGCCTGAGTATCTGAAAGTAGTTCTAACAACTCTGATTTCAGCAAAAGAACTTCTTACACATAGAAGTACCAGGTTTTCAAGGTATTTTCTAAATACATACCCTCGTTTTCAAGAAATTTTTTGTCCATCAAGATGGACGTTAGGCATTTAGGGAAAGAATTCAAAGTTTTTTTCGATTTTTTTTCTTTGATAAAAAACAATTTAGTGTGAAATATGAAGCAGTAGAACGGAAGATGCAATTAGTATAAATGAATTATTATGATAAAGCCAGTTTTTCAAAAGTTATACGCAGTGTTCAAATTTTACGCCATGAAATTCTCCAAAACAAATGTTGTTGAACAGACACAAAAAACCTGGCATTTCGAACAGTAGAATTTTGTCTTTTTTTTGCAATCTTTGTTTTTGCATCTTTGGGAATTAGACATATCCATTATACAGACCAATTATCAAATTTGTCATATCTGATGTCATCTGGCACATAACTGGCTCTCAAAGAGCGATATTTGCCCTGCTGAATTGATTTCTTCTTCATCATCTTCATTGGATTGGGCACTGCCTTTGATTAGAGAGAAACAAATCTTTCCCAAAAACTTTACCAATGGATCTTTACCACCCATTTTTTGATACAAAAGCCATGGATTTACTGCAGCCAAGCTGAACAAATGAAATTCAATTCGATGATACTATTTTCTTGATCTGTAGCGGGTGTGATACAGTGATAAAAGCATATCCGCCTTATCTACACCTCCCATCAATTTATTGTTAACTTTAACAGAGAATGGTCTGTCAACATCCACCTTCTTCTTTGTTGCCCAGTCGTATCGTTTGAATTTGCCAAGGGGCTCTTTTGCAGCATAATTAGACACAGTCAGAACTCTTTTGTTGTCGTACCACGTGGTAACAACAACTGAATCGGTTGTGTCAAAAAATTCTTCTGAAAAGCGGCATCCTTTCTTTTTCAATTCTTTCTCAGATGGGATTGGGCATTTTCTAGAACGTTTGGCATTCAGAGTTGCCACAGCCCAGATTTGTTTTTCCTCCTTGAGGTATCTAATAAGCTCTGGTGATGAGAAATAACTATCAAAGAACACTTGATGTTTAGACTCATCTAAGCTGTGTAATAGGTGTGATACAACAAAGTCACTTTCACCACACCTTCTGGTGGCTGACAGTCTGCAGGGGCACCTTTCGAACCAAGACCTCCTCAAACTTCAAAGTCATACACAAAGCCTGATATGCCAGCCCAGGCCCAAAGCTTGTATCCCCATTTCTTTGGTTTTTTTGGCAAATAGTGCTCCAGGTTGTGGTGGCCTTTGAAGGGCACAACTTGCTCATATATTGCCATGTGGGTTTCTGCTTCAAATTTATTTTTGAAGACATCTCAGATGCTCCACTAATGGCTGAATTTTGTGACAACAATTGTAAACAGGACTATCTCTGTCAGGCATGGTAGTATTGTCGTTTAAGGGTATTATAGACACTATCTCTTCAAACCTGTTTCTTGTCATATTTTCAGCTATAAGCTCATTTTGTGTTCCTGGTGCCCAATACATCCGACGGTTTGGTAACTTTACTATACCCATCTGAAGCACAATCCCAATAGCAATTCTGATTTTTTCTTTTCAATATTCTTCACAGCCCTTGCGCTTGTGTTCAGCTTCCTCCATTTATTATAGAGCTTGGTTTGTTCATGAATGTGGTCGATGATTGTATTGGGCTAGAGAATCTCGCGAGAGGAATGCCTTGTTTCAGCCTCAATTCTTCATTACTCTCTTCCTAATTAGCAGGTCTTTTGAATTTTGTATTCTTCCCTTTCTTCCAGCTGACTTGGAATACTTTGGCTGGCATCTTTTTTCTTTTTGCTGATATTTCTGTTTCCTCATCTGACATACTTTCCTCTCCAGAAGTTTCCTCACCTTCATCACTTTCATTCCCATCAGATTGGTTGGGGAAAAATACTTCTTCCGTATCAGATACAAACTCTTCATTGTCACTCTCAAGACCATCTGGCAATTCAACTACTTCAGTCACTTTTTTCATAGTTTGCTTGGACTTATTTCCGTAGAAAGATCTGAAAATCGGAATTTTTTTAATCAAAATTATGGCTTTTTAATTTTTTTCAGACAAGGTATAAATAAAAAAACCATTGAGCCTGAAGTTATTTGCAGCAGGTGCAAGAAATTTGTTTTGGAACAAAAAAGAAAATATGGAGATTTTAGCTGGAAATTTTCCTCAAGCGCCCAATGTCCATTCAAATGGACTTGAAATCAAAACCTCAAAAATGACAGGAAGATCCTATCCTCAGCAAAAAATTGTATCTTAAATGGGTTCTTGAAGCTTCTAAATGAATGAATGATTTTGCATAAAATTTCCAAACATCATGAAACAAGGATAAGTAAAATAGAATAAGATTCAGTAAACAATGAAATCAGAAATGGTATATAATTTCATGTATTTGGATCTCTTTTTGAAGCACTGGAACGTCTATGTACATGTAAGACTTCAAATAGCTCTTCATCTCTCTTGTGTAATGTGTCTTTTTTTTCCATTTCTTGTAATTATTTGTTGCTGAAATAAATCATTTGTAATTGTTATTTGCAATATTGTCATTTGTAATTGCTGTTTGTAATATGTAATTTGAAATATTGAAATGTAATTTGATTATGAACCTTTTTTTTAAATGTTATGCGGCAGGGTTGCTATGTATTTCCATGCTCCTTGTGGCATCGTCTCGTAACCCTTGTATGTTGACTGTAAATTTTATGGGAATATAAAAAAAAAATCTCCTCTGCAGTTATGACCTTTTTGTCTTGAAGTCCATTTATGCTTATTGCAGTGACAAGAACAGCTTACTTCAGTTACAAATTTATTGACAAGGGGGGAAAGAGAAAGTCAACAATCCAGATGATACAAAAAGACATACATTGCTAGAGCAAAAATTTGAATTACACAGCGATTTTCTCTAAAATTTCTTTTGGTTTTTTTTGCAAGGAGCTTTCTGTTGAGAGAAACAAATTTCTCCAGCAGAGTTTCAACTGGCTTTAACAAAATTTTCAAATCAAATGACAGGTGGGTTAGACTTTCAATATTCAAAACATAATGTTCTTCTTCTTTTACAGTTGCCTTGTTTATTTGACATTAATTGAATGAGGTTTCCTTCAGTAATTTGTTTGTACAAATATGTGGATTCAAATATAATAGCATCATGACTATTGCCAGGATAGCCACTGCTGGCCAATATAAACCTGTACTTTGCATTTACTATTGCCATCAAGACGACAAAATAACAATTTTAAAATTGTGGTATTCTTTGGCACTTTCAATTCCTCCCTTAGGACATTTGATGGGAATGTGGCAACCATCTATCGCCCCAAAACAGCAAGGAACCTGCCACATTGCTTCAAAATCAACCATGCATTCCTTGTTCAATATTTGTAGGGAATAGCTTCATTTTTTATAATTTTATAATTCATAGATTTTATGATTTTTATTTTTTACAATAGATTTTGAAACTTCTATGATGATTTGCCATACAGTTGTTGTTCCTAGTCCAGTCCACTCTGCTATAGCGTGCAGATAGTCACCCCTTGCCAATCTATACAAGCAAACTCCAAGCCTGAATTCTGGTGATATGCAAATGTCCCCTACCATGTCCTTTTGCAGATCATCACCAATTGCATCCAAAATATAGAGAAATGTTCCCCTGGTTACTCTAAAATGTTTCTTCAATCTCCTCTCACTGTAACTGCTCCAAACATTCTCCCACCATCCTAGATTTCAATTTAACCTTCTGGGCCTCTCAAGTGAAAGGCCTTAATCTTTGTACTTAAAGATAATAATAGAATAAAGTGCTGCACGAAGGATAACATTTTTCCTCTTTTGAATATATGCAAGAATCAATTGTTGCTTTTTCCGTTTTGCCATTCCTCTCCTAACCATATAAGTTTTAGAGTTTCCAATTAAGATCTGAGTGAGTATTTGTCATGAGGGCTCCATTTTGTTTCCTGCCAATATTTAAGTTGAATTGAATTATTTTTGTGTGGCAAATTAAATATGCCATTCAAATACGGTGAATAAAACTGATAAGCCATTGGAGCATATTATCTGCGAATTTAATTGAGTTTATTTTGATGCAGCACACAAACGGCATATGAAACATGCGTATGAAGACAGCTCCCTCGACTCATGGGAGAAACAAGCTTTCAAGAAATTGGTTGCCAGTGGAGATCTCTGCTCATCAACAATGTGGTCAAGAACGGTGGTTGGGAAATTGCAAAGGTAGTAGATTTTTGGAAGGCGGTGGCAGCACTTGAAAAATAAAGGGATCTTGCTGAAGATAACTGCACTTCCTCAAATGACAGCAGCTGTCGAAAGGACATTTTCCAAACTGAATAGCAAAAAAACAAATTGAAGAAACAGTCTTGCTGTAAATACTCTAGAATCTATTGTTAAAGTAAGCGAAATATTTACCAAAATTTTTGAGATAAATGAGCATCTTGTTCAATTACATTTGAAAGCAAGAAATGCTTACATGCAAATGTATGCTGAATCAGAACGTGTAAATATTGAAAGTAATGTTACATTTGGGTAAACTAAGTCGATTTTCCAAAGAGCCTATTGTCGCATTATTAAAATGTGTTTGAAAAAATCTGCTGTGTTCTCTTCAATCTTTTTATTGAAATTGTATGGAATTTTAGTGAAAAGTAGGAAAATGGAGGGGAAAGTAGGGGAAAATGAGGAAAATAGGTGTAGGGAAAAGTAGGGGAGAAACGCATGGGCCATAGGTAAAAACTACTAACGCTGAGTGGGAGCACTGGCTACCCAGAAAGTCAACAATTATGACTTGATTCAAACCAGAGCATTTTGTTTTGAATTATTTGAACTAAGCTCTGGAAAAACTAGGCCAATAAATCTTAGTTGTCTGTTCCATTATGTTGCTTAGACCATGTTTGCAGATTTTCTTCATCATCTTGTCACAGGTTCATCAAGTCAGGAATCTAAATTAGGAGAAGTCTGTTTAGCTGAAGAGGATAACAGGAGCAATACATGAGAAGTTGCAACGCATATAGATGTACCAATTGATAATTCAATAATTCTTATCAAGACATTCTTCAATACTGGAAAAAGATAACGCTTGATAAGCCTTTGCAATGTCATTCATTGATGTTTTCATTTTTGATTGGGGATTGAAAAAATGCAGGCCCTATTACCACAGGCTCTGGAGGTTTTTTATGGTATGCAGAGAATTTTCAGTTATTTTTGCAGATATAAACAAAAATATTGCTTTCACTTTCCTGCTCACTTTCCCATGTGTCTCAAGGCAGCCTGGTTCATACCAGTGGGAAAATGCACTGCCACAGCGTCAAAGTCCAGTTGAATTAGAAACTGGACAATTAGAATATAACAGCAATAATACTAATTGGTAATTTTCAAAATTTGCTACCAGTTTTTTTTATTAATTTTAGTTCGTTAGTTGAAGTTATCAATTTTAAGTGTAGACAGACTTGCTAGGATGGATTATAGCATCTGAGCTGACAGCATCATCTAAACTGACCATACTCTTACAAGTACCAGTGCTCTCATTCAAACAAATTTAACTCAATGTGCCAATTTAGAACTTTTTCTACCCTTCTTTTATTGAGGTCTAGGAATTTACCCATGAGCTTCAACTGACTTCTTTAAAGTTTTAAATTCAAGCCATTGCTATGTAAAAATTTTATGCTATGGGTCACAGTGTAAATTTGATCATTTGGAGTAGGAAGATATTTCTCTCTTTTAAAGTGCCTATGAAATGAAATTTTACTCAACCTTTTTTATCAAAAATAGAAACTTTGACATATCTTAATGCTAGAAATTGATACGTTATTTCTGCATTGGAAGGGTTGTTTCAGGAGTTTTGAAAATCACAGATCACTGTGACAAAGCAAAAACAATTTGTTACGTCACGAGGTTTGCAACACAATTCATAACACAGAAGCACACATGCTGTGGCTACTTCAAGGGAAGAAATTTAGCAGCAAGAAACATTTTGCAGTTCTTTTTTTTTACTGGAAAACATTAAGGATTTGAAATCTAAAATTTCATAGGCACTTTAATTTAAAGAGATTTACTTACTGGTGTGCACACATAGCGTGTTATGTTTCCAACTCCTTTACTATGCACCCTAAAATGCCACATTAGGACATATCCCATACAGTATATGTCACTGTCAAAGAAAAGTTATAGGTAACCCTGCTTTACATAACTTGGTAGACAACAAAGATGGTCGAATCTCTCAAGCATTCTCTATGCACTCATTAGACATCTGCCTGTGCGACAACATTATTTCTTTTATAAGAAAGAACAGAATTATGTATGAACTTCAATTCGGCTTCAGAGAGGGTTATTCAATCTTTCAGGCTTTATTAGAACTTCTTGATACAATATATCAACACCTTGACGAAAATAATTCTTGTATCAGTGTCTTTTTAGACCTCTCCAAAGCCTTCGATACCATAGACCACAAAATACTCCTTAACAAATTGCACTTTTATGGATTTGGAGGTAAAATACGTGACTGGTTCTCAAATTATCTTCAGAACAGACGTCAATATACATCCATTAACAAAAAACATTCCCCTCTCGATGTTATTAAAACTGGGGTTCCTCAAGGTTCTGTACTAGGCCTAATACTATTTACATTGTGCATAAATGACATGCCAAATTCAATTTGCCCTAAGCCGAGACTATTTCCTGATAATATGTGTATCTTCAATTTTGATAAAAACATTGGAAACTTATTTAAATCAAGAAATACTGAACTTAAGAAACTTCTCAAATGGCTTAAAGCTAACAAACTATTAGTTAACACGAGTAAAACTAATTTTAGCATCTTCATACACCAAGAATACTAATATTCCTAAAACTAAAATTGTTATGGGAGATGAACTAAAAAGAGACTGTGAGATAAAATACCTTGGAGTAAAGATTGATGAGAAACTTTCTTGGGAATCTCATGTTAGAAAAGTAAAAAGTGAAATTATTAAATACTCCTCCATATTCGCTAAACTCAGGTATTCTATACCAAAACAATACCTGCTTACTCTTTATCATTCTCTTGTAACTTCAAAAATAGGCTATGGACTTGAAGCTTACGGTGTAACTTGCTCTAAGCATATAAATGAAATTCAGGTTCTTCAAAATAGAATTCTTAAAATTATTCATTTCAAAGACAGAAAATATTCCACTAACCGCCTACATAAAGACCTAAATATAACCAAAGTTGCCAACTTCTATAGACTTAAAATTTTAAAATTCATGGATAACGTACACTTTGAAAATATTGCATTGCCAGAAGTATTTCAGGATTATTTTTCAACAAAGGAGTCATCTCATCAATATGACACTAGACAAAAACATTACTATAAAGTTGTTAAATCTAAAAAGAAGTGGGGAGATCTCACTGTAAAAAACGCAAGTGCTCGCCTATGGAACAGGCTTACTCCCTCCTTAAAGATGATTCAAAAGCATGAAACTTTCTGCAGCAAAGTAAAATAGACCATGATCTCTGCTTTTGAATCGTAACTTATCGCAGTTGTATTTCACAAAAAATCTGTTCTGAAAATATGGTAGATTGAAGGCTTAATGTAATATTTGCTTTACTCTTGTTTTGTTTAGTTATATGTAGCAGTAGCAAAAAAAGTAAAAAAAAAATAAAAATGACAAAATTAAAAAATAAAAACAAAAAAAAGAAAAACAGTTTTTTTGAAAATAGATAATATGTGAAAAATATTTTGTATCTCTAAATTTTAGTGTTATTGATGTATCCTGTATTTCTTTTTAGTTCCCCATATTTTAAAGTTTAATTTGCGGCCTAAACTAGATAAGCGTCACGTAGAATACGCATTTTTCTACATTTTAAGATTTCTTGTACCTATAATAGAT
>JACTAT010000158.1:0-19063 GCA_014526335.1 Chrysaora quinquecirrha
GGTTCGGGTTTTAGATATTGGTCATTTTCTTTCAAACTTGGGCACCAGTTCAGAAGCAAAGAAAGCACTCCTGAAAACATACTAAATACAAAAAAATCATTCAACGAGGAAAATCTACCTTGCGTGACAAGACGGATCCATTTTTGCAGCTTGCAGAATTGATGCCACTATTTTTTCCTGATAAAAAAACATATAACTGTTACCAAAAATCAACGATTTGCTATCAAGAAAGATGAAAACTTTGCCAAATCATGAACAGAACCTTTCCTCCTCTAATCTTAAACGTTTAAAGAGAGTAACCATTGAACAAATGCCGTTTTCAAGGGGCCCTCAATAAAGCTTTTAGGTGGCTCCCCATTTAGTAATGTTGGTCATATATCAAAAATGCTAAAACAGCTTTCCTTGAAACAGTCCAAAAAAATTACACTAAAATGTCCCAAAATTAAAAAAAAGATTTGTATTCAGAGGAGGAGTATTCAACATCTTATCTCGATTCTACCCAAAAATACTTCAAGGAAACCTACTCGAAGCTCCTCCCCAGTGATTAGTTGCTCCGTTTCATTGAAATTTGATCCAGCTTCTTTTCTTGGGGTGAAAATAAAAGAACAAGATAGAAGGGAAGGAAGAGGAAGAAGAAAAGTAAAAAGAATAAGAGTTGGAAGAAGAAAAAGAAATTTTAGAAGAAGAAAAATAAGAAGTAGAAGAGGAGAAGGGAAGAAGCGGAGACGAGGAAGAAAACGAAGAAGAAGAACAGGTAGAACTAGAATAATAGGAGGAAGAAGAAAACAAAAAGGAGACGAAGAGAAAAAGAAGAAAAGAAAGAAGAAGAAAACGAAGAAGAAGAAGAAGAAGAAGAAGAAAACGAAGAAAGAGGAGAAAGAAGAAGAAGAGGAAAGATACAAATGAAAGGAAAATAAAAAAAGAAGAACAGGAGAACAGGAAGAAGTAGAAGAAGAGGAGGAAGAAGAAAAGAAAAAGGAGACGAAGAGACAAAGAAGAAAACGAAGAAGAAGAAGAAAAAGAAGAAGAACAGGAAGAAATAGAAGAAGAGGAGGAAGAAGAATAAAATAAAATAACAAGAAAAGGAGGAAAAGGAAAGACGGAAGAAAAGAAGAAGAAAACGAAGAAGAAGAACAGGAGCAAGCACAAGAAAAGGAAGAAGAAGAAAAGAAGACAAAGAGGAAGAAGAAGAAAACAAAGAAGACGAGGAGAAAGAAGAAGAAGAAAACAAAGAAGAAGATTAGCCATTTTTAGAAACAAGGATGGTAGGAGCGAGGAAAAACAAATCCCTTACTTGATCCGAGCCTGTCAATCCAACATGCAACAGTCGATAAAAATGAGTGAGATGTTCTGAAGAAAGATCTTTATCATGCCTTCGAACAGTCATCAAGCACATTAATTTGTAAGCAAGAACTCTTCCTGGTCTGTGGTTAGATGCAACACTCAGAGACATGGCCTATAAAGAAAAAACATTACAAGTCAGGAAGCAAATAAATTTGTCTTAAGCACCTTGTATAACACCATATGCTTTGCAAAAAATTCTATATTCATTCTATTAGATTTCATTAGTCATACTTTTGCTTTCTTCTCAAGTCATTAAAGGTAGGCCAAAGGTATAACAACCATTGGTTAAACTGTGCAGTGTTTTCAAACTCTGTTCTGAAAGTGCTTGGTCTGTGCAGTGAAGCGTAGCAATGGCCGTCAATCATAAATTTGTGGTGGGATATTCTTTAATGCCGTCTTTGGGGTATTACCAACAGCATAATCTCAAGATATTTTCGTTGGAGCCTCGAAACTTAGAAATCATGAGAAACATGCCTGTTAGGAGGCCCAATTGTCGCTCAGATGGCAATCCATCGTCAGGTTACACTGAGTATTAAAAACGCGACTGCAAAAATTTGTCACTCTTCTTAGTCGTCCTAAAGCGTTAGAAAGGAGTTTGGATGAAGTTCTCTTATGATCAACTCTATGCTTTCCTGGAAGATTCTAGATAATGGTATACTCACCTCAAAGCACCACGTGGAGCAAAATAGCAAAGGTGGGATCAACTTTGGCGGTGGAGGTGTAGTTAGATTATCCAACGAGATGCCTTGATTCAATCTCACCTGTATAATATAGAATAGATCGAAACAAACTAAGTTACATTGTTATTAAAGCTTCTTCGATTTTCGTTCAAACATGCGAAAGCAAATAAGCTACTTGGAGCTTTCCGTCTAAAAATCTTCGGGCATTCAAAACGCCAGAAATAGGCCGAGCTAGCTAGCTGTGGGAAAATACTAACTCACAAATGAGGATCAAAGTTGCAGGTAATCTAAGATTAGATTGCTTGGTATTGTATTGCACAACCAGCGGGTACTAATTTGATAAGACTCTTTGTCTTCGTCCAAGTAAGAAAATGACTCTTAGCCCTGTTCACACTACGAAAAGTAGCTTGGCCTACTTTTACGATAACCTAGGCCCGGCTCGGACCTGGCCTTGACTAGTGTGGTCATGTTCAACTTTGGCTCCTTTGTTTCCTCGACCTTGGCCGAGCCCACCTCAGAACATAGCAAAATTACCCGGGGCCGAGCCCAATTTTAACGAGTTGACACTAGCCTTGACAAGGCCCAATTTTCATAATCTCTGTGCTGAGTCTGGGCTAGTTTTTGTGGTGTGAGCAGAGCTTAACCCTCAGCAATGACTTTTAGCATTATCATTCATCACCAAAATCAAATCACCTAATATTTTGAGTTTGCAGCCTAGGTACCTGGCATCAAAACAGCACGAAAATTCAAAAACAACCAAAATTTTTTGTGTGGTAGGTATGCGGTCCTTATGAAAGGATGGTAGTTGGGGTTATTTATGGAAATATTTTTCCAATATTGAGGCTCTAATAGGGGGCTAGTTACTACCTTTCTCTCATCATAAAAAGCACCATGCTCCTTTGCTCCGGTCAAAGTCAACCTTTTGCTCCAAGTTATCTCCTTCAAAAATGGATTCTTCTGGTATCCATTTGCTCCCAAGCTCTCGTAGTTTCTACTAATGCTCCCATCCTCCCGGCCCGTTGAAGGTCTTGCTCCCTTGTTCCCAAAAACCACCATCAGAACCTTAATTTTCTTAGCAAAATTTGATCAAAAATGACATACCGTACACAGCATACTCCATATTTCGATAAGATGCTCAAATACTTTCGCATGAATTCGTTGATCTTTGATTTTGTTTACATTTCCAAGAATCCCAATCATTCGTCTCCATAGAATCAACGCGGAATATTTCCTCGAATAAGCGCCCTCCTTCGAATAATCGCCCCCTTTTGATTTAGCTACCCTATCAAGTTGGTCCCTGACACCCCTTTGATAGTGTATGTGCAAGCTTTTGATGGGAGGAATCAAGAGACACCTTTTGCCAGTTGCTGCAAAACTTACTTTTGTCAGAATTTGACAATCGTGGCCTATTGGTTTTGATCGAACCATTTCAACCTCTGAATCAAAGCTGATAAGATCAGGGTCAGTTACACTGGAGTGATCGCTAATGATATCGGGAGGTTTGGTTGCAGTTGGAGTTGCATTTTCGTCCTGCAGAGGAAAGGAGAAATATATACTCTTAGGTGCCTAATTGATAGGGGTCAGGAACAGCAGTCATCCTCTGTTTTTACTAAGGGTTTTGAAGGCAATTCTGGGAATAATGTACTTAGTTATGGACAGTTCTCAGTAGAAGGTTAACTAATCGAGACCTCGACCCTGGCTGTGCTGCTACCGTGGCTGGGCTCGAACCCTGACCAAACTGAGCTCCTGACACCACCAGTCAGATGGATTGCGTTACAACATCACAGCCTCTTCAATGATATGATAAGTTTACTAGTTTACTTACATTATCTTGACTGGAAATATCTGTTGCTTGTGACTCAATAATGTTATCAGTCGAATTGCTTGTGGAACGACTAGTTTGTAAGCAATACTGATCCAGATCATCTCGACTAAGTCGGTCGGATACTATACTTGGTGTGAGACTTCTGGATCCGTCAGACTTGAGTTCATCGCCAAACGGATAACTTGTGCAACTTGCATAACTGTCTTCGCTTGATATGCTTACATTGCTGACGGATTTTCTTCCTGTAAAAAACAGAATAAGAAAAAAATATTGTTTGTTGGTGTTAGTATCCATCAATAGTATTGGTTAATTCCTAAGGGTGGTAGGCACAAGAAACACCTGAGCTATAGTTAGCTTCGAGGGGCAATAATGACGATTACGAGTACCACGGTGATGATGATTGTTTGGATGAAGAAGACGACGATATGAATGATGATGGTGTTGGTAATGATGACGATGATGACTGTGGTGGTAATGACGATGATGGAAGTAATGACATTGATGATGATGACTCTGGTGACAATGATAATGATAATGATAATGATCATGATGATGACGATGATGATAGAGATGATCATAATGATAACGATGCTGACGATGATGATGTTGAAGAGGATAACCACGATGATGATGATGATGATGATGATGATGATGATGATGATGATGATGGCGGTGGGGATAAGTTTGCTTTTTCTTTTTAGGGATAACATGAAGCAAAATAAAAAAAAATTTAAACATATCGAACCTTGTTGATGTCGATTGAAAATCTCCGTTGCTGAATCTAAAACTTCACTTAAAATTCCTTCATTCTTCTCAGTCTTCTCTTTGCTTTCTTCTTCCACAGTGGTCGAAGTCTTATCACCCACACCAACTGAACTATCCCCCAAAGGCTTACTACTTGATAACTCAGGCGATACTTCGAATTCACCAATTTTATCCAGGTTCTCTTCGCTTTTGGAAGCAACCTCGATTAAGGTAAGTTTCCGTTCTGGTCGTATTTCTACAGAGAAATATACATAAAAGGTAGTTAGCAGTGCTAGTTTGGGCAATCAATAATCAAAGGCAATATAGCACAAAAAAGACTTTATGGAGTAGATCAATAAGTACACTGAAATTTCTTTCAGTGAATCTAAAAGAAACGAAGTGTATTAAATTTCGAGTGCAGCAATTTAAATTGCAGTCAGGTAGCTACAGTGCTATCAGTTTTAGCATTAGCATTATGATCTTGCATTTGGCCTTCCGATGTCAACGTTTAACGCAAAAGGTCAATTAAAGCTTTTTATCTAGTTCTTTTTAATGCCTACATTCTTCTTCCACAAAGACGCAAAGATGTTAACGTCCTTCCTGACTAGCAAAAAACAGAGTAATAAGATCACATCTCTGAAAAGCCCCCCCCCCCTCATTAAAGAATCCCTCTTTAATAATCCCTCTAAAAACCCCCATCTCTAATAATACTCCCTCTTTAATAATCCCCTCTCCAATAAAACCCCCTTTCAATAAGCCTCCTCTCCTATAAAACTACCTCTCTAATAAGCCCCTCTCTCTAATACGCCCACTCTCTAATAAGAGTCCATTTCTAATAAGGCTCATTTTAATAAGATACCCTCTCCAATAACACCGTTGGGTATAACAGAGATTTTGCCGAGCTTTGCATACAAATGGACCAATAGTTTGGTTAGTAATGAACTAAAGAAAGTAATTAACAGACAAACCTGTCCCAGTCTTGGTCACGTCAGGAGGCTGCAATACCACACTTTGTTCTTCCTTATTTTCACCATCACTTAAAACGGTTGAATCTTTCTTCGAATCTTCAGTTTCACTACTCACTGTAACAGACATTGATCTTGGAAGAAGCGAAACAAAGTCCCTAACATTTGAACTTGAAGTATCAGATTCAGAAACATTGGTTTTAGATTCAGTTTCTTCTTTGGCATAGCGACTCCATCCTCTTGAGAATGATTTGCGTTCGGAGTAAGTGCTGTGACTAGAGATAGCTGTAACTCTGCCTCTGAGTTTCTTTCGTTTTTGCTCTGTTAGTCGTTCCAAAGGAAGATCTGATAAGTCTATGCCATATACAGTTCGAGCTAAGACTCTTGTCAATGTTTCTACAGTACTCTGTAAGGTAAAATCAAGAATAAGTATCACTCTAAAAAAAACAGCGATGTTGCATCCTGATGATTAGGGTGCTTGGTTTTGTATGGGTATTTGGTAATGCATATACACTTCTTTTTCAATAAGCAACTGCTCAATAAGTAACAAAACTGGAATGACCTCTACATTTAGCAATTTGAGAGCTCAATCGAATAAATGCAAGCAATAAGAAGTCGAACAACCAAGCTGCAGCATCGATGTTAAACAAAAGCAACTTCGAGGGCTGAAATGCCCAAAATTTTAAGCAGCTTTGAGGACTCAGTTGCTTATTGAAAACTGAAAAAATTGCGTTCATATAAGAAATGGGAGATAACACCTTGGTGAGATCTCACTGCCATGCCGGTGGGATCTCATTTGGGTGGGGTGAAATTTTCTTATATGAACGAACTCTTAGTAAAGTACTTCTAGTAAATCAACTTACAGCCCACTCAGATATCAGGGCCTGTTTATATGAGAAAAATGCTTCAGCTGCCAGACTCGGGGCTAATAGGCGAGGAAAATTCTTTGCTTCTGTTTATATGGCATTTTCACTTCACCTGTCAGCCCCGGGGCTGAGCGGTGAAGTGTTTAAAAGTCTCGCTTCCATGAAATAAGAGCGAGGATTCTAGCATTCTACTCAATCAGATTCACCTCATCGTACCGGTGGAATTTCGTTTACATGGGAAAAATTCACATCGCCTGGGTGAATTTTCACCTTGGTTGAGGTGAAATCTCACTATACCGGTGGTGTTGGGTTCGCCTTTTATAAACACGAAATCAGCAATACAAAGCATTCTATAGGAAGGTGAAATCTCGCCAATCAGCCCCGGGTCTGGCAAGTGAGATGTTTTCCCTCATATAAAGAGCCCTTAGATGTTAAATTCGTGGAAGATAGACATTTTCGAAGTCCATGTTTTACCTGTTTTTGAAGAAGATCTGGGCCAGTTGTGGAGAAGAAAACAAGACAAGAATTAGCAACAAACAGTCGAATGTTAGCTTGAAGGCCAGCCCTGACGTTCTCAACTGGCCATTTAGGAAAGAATCCTTGATCAAAATTGACAACAGCTTCTTTGTAAGATGAAGTACGTAGCAGTGGGGATCGATCGTCCGGTGTTGCATCTCTTATGATAGACAGAACGTATTCTTCAGGTGATAGATTCTCTTGCATGAAGACCGGTCGTTCTTCGGGCTGAAAGAAATCAATGAATTAATAGATCAAGCTGTAGCTATGTCCCGGGGATACTCCCATTGAGGTCCAATCACTTTGAGGGGTCCAATCACTTTGAGGGTCTTACCAATCACTTACAAATAGCTAAATTATACAAATAAAGAAATGATAACGCAACTTTGGGGTATTTTTGATAGTTACTACCCTTTACATCCAATTTTCTGGTGTTCTAAGCTTAGTTTGCACCTTTTTTTGTATTTGAATGTTAGGAAACGTTTAACATAACAGAACACTTTATTGCTCCATTGGATTCTGTCAAAGCTGCATGATACGCTACAATTCACACTACCATTTTGGAATTATTGTAAAATTTTACTACTATTTGCAGGTTATTTTGAAAATTTAAGTTTTGGCCCTCTTTAGCGCTGACTGGACCCCCTGTCAGGCCTTCATGGGGGTACACCCGGGAGCGATGTACTATACAAAACCCAGCAAATAAATTCAAGAGAGGCTTCTGCAAAAAGATGGCGGCTGTTTCTGCACTTTGTTTGAAATGTCAAGCGACCCAAAGAGATCTTAAATCTTCTATTTAGTAAGAGTCTGTCAGCTTTCGTTCGTTAATACTAGAGGCATTTTACAAGAGATGACAGCCGTTTCAGTCAGCCCCCCCCCCTGAGTCTCATTTTTAGTGATTTCCGAAGGAAATTCCGTCAGTAATTTTCTACCAGTAATACCAGTTATTTACTTGACACAGCGATACCTTAACTTAAGCCGGACTTGGTTGTTACGCTTCAATGACCGCACCACAACAAATTTCACCATTAGGAGAAACAAACCCCAAAAATACACCTTATTAACTCTTTTTTTTACCTTGAACCATTCATGATACACTGTCATCACCCTGCATATTATGTCAGACCAACCAAGTGGCATTAGAAAACCCTAAAAAAAACAATAAATTAAATTATTAAGCAACTTGCTTAGACATTATTGTATGTAACAAAGGTGGGGGATATGGCTTTAGTTCCTAGCTATATTGTTGTGGTATTTAGCTTTAATTCCTATACATTCTTACATTATATCCAAATAGAGATCATGTTATTGGTATCAAGACTCACTCGAAATAAACGTGCATTACATCAAGAAACTGTGAAGGCGAGCAAGCAATGCTTCTGTAGTCAGCATATCAGAGTTTGATACATCTATCAAGCTGAAAGAGATACTCAGCTCTCTAGCTGCATAAGTCTCCACCTTGGTTACGTATCTCCCTTAAATCACACCCAATTATTTTCAGATCTGGGTAAACTTTTATACGAAGCGTGACACTATTTTGGAGCATGAAACGTGGAAGTTAAAATGGTAAGAATGGATGGCCCTCTTTTTCTTTTTACTTATTACATATTATACAAATTTTTATAAGAAACTAAAATTGGCCCAGTACTTGAAGTTTCTTGAATTTTTAGATTTTGAACACTGAAAGTTTCTTCCGAGTTTTTCAAATATGTTTATTGATGACATAATCTATTTCTCGATCGTTTTTTAATGCGGTTCTGGTTTCTCATATGTCTGCGTGTCACAAAAATAATTAACAACAGACGTAATGAAATAAAATGTTCCTCAGACTGAGGTGAAAAGTTTCCTGGGCAAAACATTAGCACTACTAGAGTTTCTTAAACTTTTCACCGTTTGAGAGTCTGGGTTTCTTATATAGAGCTTTTTGTAAAAAAGAAACGTGAACTTACCTGTCGAAAAACTTCATGCAAGCAAAGAACATTTTCTTTGGTAGAATACAACACATTTCTGACAACTTCAGCAGTATTGTACAGGGTCTGATATTGTGCAATACTTGAATCATCTGTTGAACTGGTTGTTGAATCGGTGTTGATCGAATCGTCTGTGTTTAAGGAGATTTGGTCTTCACTTTTGCCTTTTGGTTTCTTGAATCTGATCGTGAATGCAACAAACCAACACAGGACTCTCCAACAGCAACTCATTCTGTATTGGGAAGCATCGCTAGGTCTCACACCCAGGTTTGTCTGCAGCAGCTCTACAAAGGTTTGGTGCATGTTATCTTACCATTACACGTATTACAAAGTCTCAGTTCCGTTCATAAAATATAAACAAATAACGACAGCAATTCGCTACACTGAGCAGCCAACTGGCATATTGACCAGCCTTCTGACAACAACAACAACTTAAGGTGGTGGCTGCTATAATCGGGACTTATGTAATACGTCTACCTAACCATACTGTAATAAGCCTTCAATCTAGCCCTGGAGTTGTCAAAACACTTCCACTGATATAAATAAGCTCTAATTTATAAATGAAAATTCAGCAACACTCAACTTCATAGGTATTGAATAAGGGGCCAAGACTTCTTTGGCTATCGAAAGCTTTAACAACCTAGGCAGCTTTTTTGAAGCACATCATACTGTATGCTAAAGCTAGATAAAGGTTCATTTCTAAAAGGAGATAAGACGATCACAAACTTTTTCCGATTCTTTGAATCATGACAGAAACTCCTTACCAACTGAGGGGACTATCAATTTACAAGCTTTTTATTATATAAAGAAACATACTCAAGGCCTAACCCTAGAGTTCTTTATTTTGGAGCTCTATTTACCAAGTTGTAGTACCACGATTTCCTAAATGGATTCTTAATTTTAACTGCACATTTATTGTCTTGATTATTATGAGAGACACTTGCACGTGAGCGAAGCTGGAAAGTAATAACTTGCATTAGCTCTTGATTATTCAAGTGAACCCCCCCCCCAGCCACTAATTTCTTCTATTTTTCCTGTGCGACCTGCCTATTTTTGATTTTTTTGTGACAATTGTAAAAACAAATGACTCACCATCACTTTTCACAAATAATCTGTCGATAGGATTCCAGTTGGGGAAAATATGCGGAAGATAGAATCGTTTAAAATGCTGAAATAAGTAGTAAAAGCCACTCTCACGCATATGAACATCTTTCCAATTGACATCCATCATCTAAAAATAGATAATTTCCATGTTAAAGGCTTTAGCACCTTAAACAATCGATTTGTTAACAGTTAATGCCGCATAAGATATGAAACTGAAACGTAGTTTAATGATGAAGAGGCAGACCAGAGGATAAAAAATTTCGAGTTGATGTTGTCCATAGTATTGATGTTATACATTTATTTTTTTCGTCCACCTCTTCAAAAATTAATCTATCAAAATTCTGCGTTTCTCTTTAAATATTCCCATGAAACGTAGCTGAAATTGACTTCACGTAAGGAAATGTCTTTGAAAGACACATAAGCTTTCTTGCTCGCAATTCATCAAGCCTATGAAAGGACATGTCATACTAGAAGTAAATTTACACAGAACAGGCATTTTGATGCTTGAATTTAAAACTTAGTTTATGCCGAGTGTCGAAATCACCAGTCTCTATACTGTCGAGTATTTATAATCATAATAATAACTTTATTTAAGTGTCAAGGTATTTAGCATTTCTACTAATTGGGGACACTGTCAGTTATTACCCTAGAAAGCTGGGTACTCATTTACCGACCTCGGAAGGGTGGACAGCTGAGTTGGCTGACGGCTTGTAGTTCACGATTACGACCTTAATGGGATTCGACCCATGCATGTGTGAACACAAATGGATACGGAAACCAGGGTCTTAACCACTGGGCTACATCACCAGTCACCAAGAACGCAACGAGTGGAGGGTGACAGCTATGATCAATGTACTGGTGTAACAGGATTTCTTGCAAGCTTACCGGCCAGTATTCGTGACAATGTACCTTACACCGAGCCTTGCACCAGTTTTCACACATGTGCATGTGAGGGCTTTGACTTTTCATACCGGGTCGATTTTAGCCTGTCGTACTGTGTAGGTACCGGTTGCTCTGTACCGGCGTACCAGGAAGCTGTCACCCCCATCCCCCCCCCCTTCAACGAGGTTCTTCAGGAGTAAAAGGATAGTAAAACTTACCTTTTTTGTCATATAATCTAGTATCCTATCCAGGAATCGGTTTGTAAGTTCTTCTGGCAAAGGGTTTTTCTCCCCTTGTGGAGGAGGTAGTAATGGTGACATAGTTTCGGCTAAGCACCATTCTGAAAGAAATAAAATAGTTTAAAAATATAAATACGTGAAACGAACAGGACTTAAAAACAAGTTACATAAAAGAAAACTACAGAAAAATCAGATTAAAGAATAAAATAAAACTTTGATACAGAATTCTTCCGAGATAAATGAAAGAATATGACTTTCAGACGAATATACCAAATTGTATTATAGACGGAAAATGTTAAGTGCTGAACTGCATGTTACACGACTCATAAAAAAAGTCAAATTTCCATTCTTCGGAAACAGCAAAAACAATCTCTAGCAACAAAAACAAAAACAACAACAACAAAGAAATTGAAAGTAAGTTGAAGCGATGTGGTTGGTTGTTAGACTTACTACACGAGTCTCAAGTCTACGCATCGAGCGAAGTGATGGGACTAATGTAGTGAGTATAGTTGGTTGTGGGGAGCGGACACTACGACAAATGTAGTAAGTCTAGTGAATATTGCAGTTACTGAGAAACTACCATGTTTAGTCTTGACGTAAGTCTAGTTCCTTGAACGTAGAACTCGTGGCATGCATGAGTCGAATGAGATGAATTGTACAAAGCGTACATTATACAAACTAATAGCTAAGTAAGCAAGCAGTGACAAATAACACAGTTACCTGACTCGAGATCTAGTGATGACAAAACTGCGATGAGGAGACCGAAATAAACCCAGATCCACTGATACTTGAGGCTACAGATTCAACAAACTTCTGTGGTCGGTAGATTTTCGACATTTCAATTTTTGATAAAGCACTAGGAAAATTAGGAACAATGCTTCCATACACCAGAAGACCGAGCTCGTCAACATTGTCTTGTAGATCTTGTAGCCATAGCAAGTACAACTTGATACCAATTTCTCTGACCTTAAAATGAGAAAAGCGCTTAGAATACATGAAAAAAGTTACACGCTTTTTTTTATAAGGAACCACTTTATAAGGAACCTACATGTAGAAGGCCCGAAAATTTAAAGAACTTATACTACTAAAGAGAAAATCATTAAGGAACTTTTGAATATTGAATACTTTTATCACTGCAAATAATCAAGAATTAGAAAGCTGGTTCCATTCATTTGCAGTCGAAAATCACATAAATTGTACGTTAAGCATGTATCCAATGTTTCTTTGAGTAGTCTCGAGCTTTGCTCACATGCAAATGTCTCTCTTTTATTGTTAAGACCACTTTATGTGCAGTTAAAATTAAGGAACTATTAAGGAACTTTTGGAACTACAATTGCCTCAAAAGAGGCCCAAAAATAAGGAACTTTAAGAACTAGGCCTTGAGGTAGGTTCCTTATAAAAAAAAGCGTGTATTTTTGATTGGGACAGATTCTAAAGCCGTGACTTTTTGGTTTGAAATGGCAGCAGAACATATTAAAAATTGTCGCCGCGATCGGAAAAACGAAAAGTCACACGTGTAGCCAGGGATGGATTTTCGAACCAACTGTCTTGCGACCATTGATTTGGCTGAGCTTTTCGCGACATGTTTCGGCATTTTCATGCGTTCCCAAATTTTGGTCGGCCTTTTTTTCCCATATTGCTCCTCTGACGTTTGTCCTTTAGCATTCCTCCCACTTACTGTTAGTTATTTCTCCAACTTGTATTGTTATCTCCCGCTCTATTGTTTGTAATCTAATATAAATTTTCGATTTTTGTAACTTCATTCTCACTAGCTAAAGATGGATCTGTGACAGGCCGAAGCGTTCTACTGTATTAATCATGGACTTGTCAATTAGAACATATATGTCAACTGTTAAGTCTCGCTGTTTTTTAAGTCGCTGAATTAATCAAAGTTTACGTCTTGAAATTTCAAATGGATAACCCAAAACTATTTATCGTCTGTTTTTTATGGTCTTGAAATTCATCCGCAGTCTGCGCTTTCCCTCAAATATTCCGATGTTTCGGCTTTCGCTTGTCGTAGCACGTAGCGGGAGTTTTTGCATTGGCGACGCAACACATTGGAATTTTTTTGCGCGTTTTCCTGGAAATTTTCTTCCTATCAGGCAAGCTGATTTTCGCAGAGCATCTGTTGCAGTATCTGTCGCAGCGTGTAGGAATTCTCAGAACCGGACATTTTCAGGTGTGTCGCGTCGCCAGAACATGTGAAAAATCGCACGGGTAGACGCGGCTTGAGCTAACATTCATAATGGGAACACTTACTGCAACAATATTTCCATGATGCAGCAAACGTCGCAAGATTGTTCCTTTAAAAAGATAAGGAGAAATATTAAAAGACAGCTGGATTGTTAAGAGCAAGTTTGGATGTAAATGAGTCTATGAACAGTGTCAAAAGCTATTTGTTGAGGTTCTCGGTCAGATAACTGCCCATCTTAGTCAGCATCCTTGGCTTTTCTCATGTTGTTCTAGGTGCTTGAGGGAGAGAGTGCCATCTCTTTGTTCACACTCCTATCTGAGCACCATTATTGGTCCACTTCTATAAGAACTTATATACCATGTGCGTTCCCAAAATCTCTGAGAAAGGGTGCCAGATTTCATAGGAATCTAGGACAGAGATTTTCAAAATAAGGGGTGTTTTCTAGAGTCAGAGATTTCCTAAAAAGGAGTCAACTTCACACATAATAACAAGAGTTTGTATCTTTCACTGTTCTAAAGCAAGATGATAACTCAAAATTAAGTAATTGCCAATATATATATATATATAATTTGCATATATCTATGTATATTTATATATCAGTATATAGATACATATATATATATATATATATATATATATATATATATAATATAAACTCCCATACTGTATGTATCTAGGTCATGCAGAAGAAGCACACTTTTACTGGTCATTTTGGAAGGGATAGATTAAGTTTAAGAAGGAGATGCACTGTGAGCACTCAGAGCAGAGCAGTGCAAGCAGAGCAGTGCTTCATAGCAGATATTGTCTATTGATATTGATGATGAACCAACTTAACCTTCAGCCACGTTTAGGTGCCACACTACGTACGGTACCTAGATACATACTCTATCTACTAGAGCAAAAAATAAACAATCTTACGGAGTTCAATGTAACTTTTGCAGAGAGGAAGCATGATACTCGAACTTTTCACTTGCTTTCATTACATGCACTACAAAAACTTTTTGGGGTACAAGTACTACAAATTCTGCAAACCAGCAACCATATTGCTTGCTTTGCCCCAACAGAATAAGTCTGTTTTTGCTGTTGCTTGTTGCCCTGATCTGCTCTTGCCTTAGCCTCCTAATGATGAAAGTGCAACATTTTTGTAAAGAGAGGCTAATATTTGGCGGGAACTGTACAACATTTTTCTTGGCCAAGGCTAGGTCCAGTGGAGTGGAAGTTTGCTTTGGGAATTGTTGGTTTTAAAAATCAATGTCAAGTCAAACAGATGACAGCAGTTGGAAAAAGGTTTTAGAATTGCATGGAATACTGTAACAACCTATGTAACTGTTTGCTCAAGCTGTGTGTATGATTAAGAGATGCTGTCTCTTTTTCCAAAAACCTTGCTCATTGACTGATCAGATGATGAATTCAGATTCAGCACTCAGAAGAATTAACCTCATTTCCTTTTCGAGGCTCTTAATTTATTCTGGTGAAGATCTTGCTAAATGGTAAAAGCTCCAATCAATGAATAGAATTTGGTTTAGTTGCATTGGCATTGCATAGCAGAATTAAACAGAACAACGTCAATGTTTTCATCAATATCTGCGCACTACAACCAGTCAACAACTGTCTCAGACAAGACAATGACACAATGGCAAAAGCCTTTTGGACAAAGTTGACTTAGCCTACATACACTGCAATATTCATTAATATCAGCAACTGAAAGTGAAAAGTCATCTTTGCTAGGTATAAAAATGTATTTTCAGGGGGTATGATGACAACTAGATAATCAGAGAAAAGGGTCATATGTCAGAGAATTGTCAGAGAAAAGGGGGTAAGATTGTACTTTCTTTGTCAGAGATAAGGGGTCAAGATTATTTTGGGAACTCACATGGTATATAAGTTCTTATGGAAGTGGACCAACCTCGTCCCCAGGGTGAATAGGCCTCTACATGAAACTCCGCTGTCCATATTCGACCCTGGTATCGGCCTTGTCTATTCGCAATTTGATTGGCTGTCCAAACAATAGGAATATTGAGTGACATCACAGTTTCTTCAAAATTTCACACCAAAATAGGCCGAAAACTATGTAAAAAACATCTATAAAAACCAAAAAATGATGCTACATGAGATATTGTATCTTGCCTTACAGTTATCAATGAAATTCTTTGCATATCCTTTCTAAGAACATCTGCTTTCGGAATCTACATCTTGTTTTTATGCCTAGGCCAAAATTGCCAGTATTTTGGCAGATTTTGTGGCCGGTACCAGGGCCCAAATCGATTTGACGGTTGAGATTCGAGGAAATTCGATTTGGGGCCTGGGGACGAGGTTGCATTAAAGGTAAAGTTGAAATTGTGTTTTGGCACCAGTTGCTAGGACATCAGTAGGTAGTAGGTTAAATAATTGAGACCTTGACCCTGGCAGTGATGCTACCGTGGCTGGGCTTGAACCCTGACCACACTGAGCTTCTGACACCACAAGTCGACTGGATTAAACGAAGAAACAATATTACAAAAGTAAAAGAAAAGGTCTTTCCAATGACCTTTTGATTTCGAAGCTGCCAACAAAGCATTGAACTCTTCATAAAAAATATAGTAAATCTCAATATAATGCCTTTGAAATAATTCTTTGATTTCAGTCACAGGGAGTTGATCTGAAAAGAGACAACGCAGTAATCTAATTGCTCAAACTGTCAATACCTTTACACACATCATATACAAATAACTAAATCAAGTATGGTTGACCCTTGCATAAGCCTTCCCTGGCAGTAAATAAACCAACAAACCCCCATCAACCCCCGTGGTTTATTTGAGGATTTACAGTAAAAGAATCCCATTTCATGAGTCTGTCTGGATTTCATGGCTGGTTTCCACAAGATCTCAGGGGCACTACAATCAAGGCTGCATTCCATGTACTATATGCTAAACATCTCTGGTGTGGAAGAGTGATTTTTTATTGTTGTTTCTATTGTTCTACTGTTCTAGTGTTCTATCGTATTGCACTATTTTCAGCCAAGGTGCTGCTGCAACGAAACCCATGGCCGGCAGCATTAAAATTTTCCAAAATCACAAGATATTGAATTCTCTATGCAAAGAACTCATAATAAAGCATCAAAAACTTAGTCAGGTTCAAAGTTTCCCTGTCCTAGTGCTTGTGTTCTTGATTTTATGAGCATTCAAAGGTCCCAGTTTCAAAAAGATTTTTACTGCAAAAAATGAACTTGGTGAAACTTTTAACCCACTCCATCCAAAGCCCTTATAATATTGAAAACTTGGAAACTCATAAAAACTTGATAATAAACGTGCTAAGATAGTAAAACTTTGCAGCTAAACTAATTTTTGGGTGCTTTACATGATTTTCGCATCAAAAAATTATATTTTGTAATTTTGAAAATTTCGATTCTACAGAAGTGATTTATTGCAGTTCCTGGAACAGCAGCAGAAACACCCCCCTGCCATACCTAGAGCATTGGTAGCAAAAAATAAAACAAGAAAGTCTGTAAGTTTTCAAGTGTTTTTCTCTTAAGCTAATAAAAACCATAAATTATTTGAGTCGGCTCGCTTTACAGTCGGATCGCTTTACATCACCATGAAATACCTACCAAGGAGCGTTCTGAGGGCGCGAAAGCGAGTATGAGCATCTTTGCGTGGATCAATAAATCTTGAATTTGCCCTCTTGACGTCATGGCTTCCTTTTCTGCTATGAAACATGGTCAACAATAATGGCGATTCAATGCCGTACAAAACACATTAGATTTCATCACGCTCTTTTTACAGCCCACTGCAAACTTCTGCCATATAATTTCATGAATTTCAAATCAGATCTCTAGAATTTTTGTAATTATTATGCTGCAAAGTGCAAGGAAGAATTTTGACTCTGATCCATCCGCCATTTTCTCGGCAACCTTTCGCTACACATGCGTAGTACGCCCAGAATTTTGGCATCAGAAAATAAACCCCCTTTGGGTGGGAGGCACCGCACCCTAAAAATATTGAAAAAAATTATGGGCAAAAGAATCCAGAAACTTTTTGGCATTTTCATTTTTTACTTTTCTTCTTTATTTTGCTTGAAATTTGGTGTGAAAAAATTGTGGACCTGTTATTGAGAGGAAAAGTTTTCTTTCAAACTACGTACCATATCTTCAGCGGAGCTTTTTCTATTGCATTCTGTAATTATTTTACTTTCTTTTTTTTGGCAAATTATCCAGTTTGCTCGATTTTTCCCAAAATTAATCAGTTATTCTGGGAATAGATCTTATTTTGCTGGATCTCACCAGCTCGGGAAGATAAATATGTACACGCTTTTTTTATAAGGAACCTACCTAAAGGCCTAGTTCTTAAAGTTTGTGGACCTCTTTTGAGGCAATTGTAGTTCAAAAAGTTCCTTAATAGTTCCTTAATTTTAACTGCACATACAGTGGTCTTAACAATAAAATAGAGACACTTGCATGTGAGCAAAGCTCGAGACAACTCATGGAAGCATTTGATACATGCTAAACGTACAATTTATGTGATTTTCGACTGCAACTGAATGGAACCGGCTTTCTAATTCTTGATTATTTGCAGTGATAAAACTATTCAACAATAAAAAGTTCTTTAGTTATTTTCTCTCTAGTAGTATAAGTTCTTTAAATTTTCGGGCCTTCTACATGTAGGTTCCTTATAAAGTGGTTCCTTATAAAAAAAGCGTGCCTATACCTTTTTCTACTTTCAAAGAAAATGTCTCCGAATTTTCTGAATTTTTACCTTTCTGAGAAAATTGGAATAACCACGCATAAAAGAATTTTTAATTCTCAGAAATGATGCAAAATTTGATGCGAAATCAGTTTTCTCCTTTTGGGAAACTGGGGATGAAAGACAGAGTGCCCTATGGAAAAATTCTTTGAAGAATGACGTAATGTGTCGAAAATAGAACAGTCATATGACATAACTGTAACCAAATACAAAAAATAAAGATAGGTGAGGTTAAAATATGTTGTAAATAACAAAAATAAGATATATCGAAGCAAATAATCAACTAATAAAATTCGAATGAGTACTAAAAAAAGAAAATTTGACGAGAGAGAGGACGATGTTCAGTTAAAATCTGGGCACCCTGTGCGCGAAATTCTTCGAACAGTGTGACGTTATCTGTTTGGAACTAAATTATTTGTGTGCGATTTTTCCCAATTTTAACTGAAGGCCTGCGCATTTAGCGAAGGATATTCCGGGAAACAGCAGCTTAACAGTGCTTCAAAATACTTTTTATTTCAGCTTCAAGTTATGGAATAAAAAAGGTAAGAATCGAAGCTGTTTTTGCAAAGTTATATTCAATTTTAAAATGAAGAAGATTCCTGTTTGGATCGAGCTTTGCCTTGCTTTCAAAAATATCTACGTACAAATCACCTGCAATGTCTTGATAATTTTGCTTCAGGCTTAGCAACGGCGAGGCAATTCAATGAGGAAATTACGATTATGATGCTGTTAGTGTCCCCTTGTTCATAAGTAGTTGAATCCAACGATATCTGAAGGGAACAAGGAAAATGATCAACTGTATTCCAAGGGCAAGGACTTTAGTTCGTTACCTATCTACAACCTACATGCTTTTTTTTATAAGGAACCTACCTCAAGGCCTAGATCTTAAAGATCCTTATTTTTGGACCTCTTTTGAGGCAATTGTAGCTCACAAATTTCCTTAATGGTTCCTTAATTTTAACTGTATTTACAGTGGTCTTAACAATAAAAGAGAGACACTTGCATGTGAGCCCCAT
>JACTAT010000158.1:19563-124966 GCA_014526335.1 Chrysaora quinquecirrha
TCAGCGGGAATGTGAAATAAGGTAAAATTTTCTCTCTGAAATCTCTATGGTTAATTCTGAGAAATCGTGTGAGGAAAAAATGGTCGAGGAAATCATATTGGCAGGCCTGAACCGGCTCGATGTTCTTTTTTCCAATTTCAGCCGCAAAAAATGTTCCCCTTTTGAACTCAAACAAAAATGTTCATCTTTTATAGGTGTATGTTAACATCTTCAGTCATATCACTCTTAAACTGTTCCTAAATTGTTAATTTCAATTTCAGTGCCGTGCGCCAGAGTGTATTTGTGGTCCATATTAATTTTCTATTTGTTCCCTTACTTTTTGCCTTTATTTGCCAATAGTGTGCAAGTTTGCGCCTGGCGGAGTACCCATTAAAGCTTTAGCAGCCAGAAGCTTTTTTTTTCTAGTTTTCGCTTCTCTTTAAATACAACCTGACAGGCTCTTCAAAAGTATTCAAGCAAAGTACGTATGTCGAGTCAAAGGAATTCGAACCTCTCTTGCGAGATACGTGGGGGTTACTTCCATTGTTCGTTGTACAAGACGCACCGCCCAAATGGGTAGCTTTTTCAGCGCCGATTTCCTACATATGGGTTGATTTTTCGTTAAGAATCTCCACACATGGGTAGTAAAATATATAAAAATATTTTAGACATGCATTGCCTTGAAAAGCCTGATAAAAGGTGCGTTTTAGTTTTCAGCGCAAATGCCTTGTCGCCGCATTTAGAGTTGTCCCCGGCGTTAAATTGGGTTCAAACATTTGAGATATTGTTACAAATGGGTAAAAATATTGGTTGTTTTTTCTATACATGGATACCACGAAAAACAGAATTTATCAGTGCGGGTTGGTTTGGGAAAAATGGGCAGCACGTCTAGTCATTTGAACAATGAAGAAAGGGGAAGAATTGGAGTAATGGAAGTAGAAATCAATTGAATAGGCCATATTCCTTTGGAGAAAATGCCTTGTTCCAAATATTTTGTCCAAGATTGTAGGCCTTTGAGAAGGTACGCCTACAAAAGCAAAGGCTATATAGAAGTGTGGCCTAAAAAGTCGTACCCGGATGAGTCTTTTTCTGAGAGTGAATCTTATGATTGATTATCATAATTGAATAACTTGAGTTTGAATTAATTTATCGAAACCAAAAAAGTCAGGAGTTAGCTATAGAATTTTAAATCAAAAATCAAACACATCAAAAATCTAGCCAACAAACAAGGCAAGAAAAGGTGCAAAAAATGTCTCATGGTTCGCCTCTATCCATATTCCAGGTTGGAAAACAGACAAATTTCAGGCGACGGGTCAGTGCGAGCAGATTGGGAAAACAATAGGCTAATTAACATGACAATAGGTCAAACAATAGGAGAGGTGCGAGGGTCATTGCAAGTGGGAACAAGTTTTCCAACCTGGTCCATATTCTCTTTGACAGGTCAATTTGTTTTCGTTAAGGTTTGAGAGGGGGGCTTTTCTACCCCTGCTAGTCTTTACCTCAAAATCCATGCAGTGGGTCCACTGGTGCTCTCTTCCTCTCAATGAGAATTTCCAACTGGTGAATGGGTGGGTCTAACTCCCAATGTGTGGTTTTACTGGGTTTGATTCCCATCAGCAAAGTAAAACTTGTCATGATCATGAGGCAAAAGCAAAAGGAATCATGAGATGGGGTCACATCATAGTCAATGGTTGCATCAAGAGAATGGACTTGGGCCGCACAGCCTGGATTGGCCCTGGGCTGTGGTTCCCCTGTTCAAAGCACAGAAACCCATACCTTGGGGAGATAGCAAGTTTATGTGTCTGTTGGTCTCTTATCTGTAGAAGCTCTATTAAGCCCCCCTCTCTCTTTCAAGCACCCCTCTCTTATCAAGACCCCCGCTTCCAAATGAAAATTTGAAATAAGCCCCCTCGAATAACTCCCCCCCCCTCAAAAACTTCCCAAATGAAATAAGCCCCCAGGGGGCTCAATAGAGCTTTAAGGGTATCTCTGCTAATAATTTTGGCATTGTTCACATGAAAAGGTGGCAACAACACTTTAACTGGCCAAAAATAACCAAAATGGCCGATTATTTCCTAAAGTTATGTAGAATGGTCTATTCGTACACCGCTTGATCTTGATTACTGATTCATTGAGTTAGGGACATATCTTCCAGTCATTGAGAAACATACCTTTAGGATTCTTTAATTCTGCTAAAGCATTATGGGCATGCAAATGATTCTCATGCATTTCAGAATACGTATTTCCTTGAGAGCTCATAAACATGACTCTACATGAAAGCAAAAAGCATGGAAAAGGGAATTTTTACACAAGTTTTAGAAGCAAAAACTTTTTTGTATTGTCTTACCAATTGTCTAAATTTTGGTTCGAGGAAATGAACATCATCACCATAATCATCAACATCACCATCATCATAATCATAATATTGTCTTAATCATTAAAACCATCATCGTTATCGAGGGGCAATTCACTCCTTGAAAATCTCGTACACCTTTGCTGGAAGTCCTATTGTTTTCTCGGAAATCCCTTGAAAGTCCTTTTGTTTTAATGGAAATCTCGTACGCATTTTTGCAGAGTGAAATGCCCCTCGATCGTTATCATCAAATCACCTTAATTGTCATCATCATCATCAAAATAACCATCATCATTATCATTGTCATCATCATCACATCATTGCCAACTTCATCATCATCATCAACATCACCATAATCAAAATCGTCATATCTTCTTAATCATCATCATCATTATCATCATCATCAACAACATAATCACCATCAACATTATTACTGTCATCATCATCATTGTCACATCATTGCCAGCTTCATTATCATCAACAACATCATTTTAATTATCATCATCATCATCTTTGTTATCAACAACATCAGAATTATCATCAGCATCAGCATCATCATCAGCATCATCATTGTCATCATATTATCATGATGTTAATCAGCATCACCATCATTGTCATGGTCAACATCATCATCATCATCATCATCATCATCATCATCATTATCTTCATCCTCATGTCACCACAATCGCCATCTGGTTGACAAAATGCCGTTATTGTTAACTCATCAAAAATTAGGGATCGTTAAAGCCAGTAATATTAATCTCCCTAGTTGCTCAAATGATAGACCCATACTCATTAAAAGCAGAATTCCTATCTGAGTTGCAATCTAACTGGTATAACTTAAGTCAAAATATTGTTCAGTTCTCCCATGAGTTTTGTAAAAGTTGAAAATCCAAAATTTGTTTCACACCATGATAAGGCTCCCTTTCAATCGGACGACTTTTATCCGTCAATATTTTAATATTTATAAAAACTAGATAAAGAATAGATTATTACAATATTCAAATTTTCACACCGCTGCATTGTGTACATGACTGTAAAAAGATTAGATCATAAAAAGCTTCAATGAATGGTCTCCGTCGAAAACAACCGCAAAGCAGTGTTATCTTTGTCCCGTCAAAGTTTGCCGTTTTATCTGTTTCGCACAACTGAAAATATCTTTAAGCTCCTGGTAGGATTTCTTGGACTGTTCGACCGTCTGTTTTAAAAAGCGCTACAAATTATCAAAATTTGCGCTAAACTTAATTCAAAAGAGCCAAGTACTACTGGGCCGTGCTTCAAAAGTATCGTTGGCATTCTGCTAAATAATCGAGCGGTTTGTAAGTTTGTTTCTTTGTTTGCATATTTTTTATCTTACGTTACATAGCACTTTCAGACAACGTTTTATTTTAATATTGCGCTATACTTTTAACGTGAAATCTGCATCTGTGACTGACGAAATCTACATGGATGAAATTAACATTCTTGCAGTTTCTAATTTTTCATTGTTTTTTACAACAACTTTTAAGGGCGTATTCTTCTAAAAGCTGGTTACCAAATACATGTATTTTTTATAAGAAACTGAAATTGATGCAGTACTGAAAGTCCAAGGGCGCCGGAAGCAATGCAGGGCGGCGGGGGCAGAAGCAACAATTTTAGGGCAAAACAATAGGAAAATAAAAGAATTTGGCAATTTTTCCGAGGGCATGGGGGCAGCTGCCCCCGCTGCCCCCGTGCTTCCGGCGCCCCTGAGTTAAAAGTAGATCTACTTCAAACCTGCACCTAACTTTTAACGAAGGTCAAAGGTAGATCTACTTTTAACCTTCACTTGACTTTAAGTACAGGTTAAAAGTAGATCTTCAAACCTTCGCCTAACTTTTTGTGAAGGTCAAAAGTAGATCTACATTTAACCTTCACTTAACTTTTAGTGAAGGTAAAAAGTAGATCTACTTTTGACCTTCACTTAACTTTTGGTGAAGGTTTAAAGTAGATCTACTTCCAACCTTCACCTATTTTTTTAGTGAAGGTTAAAAGTAGATCTACTTTTGACCTTCACTTGACTTTTAGTGAAGGTAAAAAGTAGATCTATTTTACCTTCACTTAACTTTCGGTGAAGGTTTAAAGTAGATCAACTTCCAACCTTAACCTAATTTTTAGTGAAAGATAAAAATAGGTCTACTTTTGACCTTCACTCAACTTTAAATACAGGTTAAAAGTAGATCTACTTCCAACCTTCACCTAATTTCTAGTGAAGGATAAAGGTAGATCTACTTTTGACCTTCACTCAACTTTAAATACAGGTTAAAAGTAGATCTACTTTTTACCTACACCTAATTTTAAGTGAAGGATAAAAGTAGATCTACCTTTGATCTTCACTCAACTTTAAATACAGGTTAAAAGTAGATCTACTTCCAACCTTCACCTAATTTTTAGTGAAGAATAAAAGTAGATCTACTTTTGACCTTCACTCAACTTTAAATACAGGTCAAAAGTAGATCTACTTCCTACCTTCACCTAATTTTTAGTGAACAATAAAAGTATATCTAGTTTTGACCTTCACTCAACTTTAAATACAGGTTAAAAGTAGATCTATTTCCAACCTTCACCGAATTTTTAGTGAAGGTTAAAAGTAGATCTACTTTTGACCTTCACTTAATTTAAGTACAGGTTAAAAGAAGATCTACTTCCAACCTTCAACTAATTTTTTGTGAAGAATAAAAGTTGATCTACTTTTGACCTTCACTCATCTTTAAATACAGGTTAAAAGTAGATCTACTTCCAACCTTCACCGAATTTTTAGTGAAGGTTAAAAGTAGATCTACTTTTGACCTTCACTTTATTCAAGTACAGGTCAAAAGTAGATATACTTCCAACCTTTGCCTAATTTTTAGTGAAGATTAAAGTAGATCTATTTTTGACCTTCACTTAACTTTAGTGAAGGTTAAAGTAGATCTAATTTTAACCTGTACTGTAAAATAAGTAAAGGTTGAAAGTAGCTCTTCGTCCAACCTTCACCAAATTTAGGTGAAGGTTAAAAGTCACTACGTCCTTTGTATTGACTATTTGCAATTGCTGGTGAGCAGCTGCATTCCTTAATGGTCTGCTTCAAATATAAGTTTCTTCTTCTAGTGTCTAATCTGCATTTTTATTTCAAACTATTTTGTATCTGTGACACCTAGTCTTCTTGTTATTGCACTTGAAGAATTTGAGTGTCAGTTAGGCCCTGGAACAATTTGTATATTGCAATCTTGCTTTCTTCTATAGTATACTCGAGAGTTTATTATAAAAAAGCGGTAGAAGAAGTCCGTACCATTGAGTGCAGAAGTTGATGCTCAGGCATTTTTCTTTGTTCCAGGAACTGGCTACTCAGGAGATGATGAAGAGAGTTTGCAATGTGATATTTGCTCTATTTCAAAAAAAAATTCTAACCATGGAAAACAAAATGGATGTCATAAGAAAGGAAGCAGAAAGCGGAGAAAAAGAAAACCAAATAAACAAATGAAAAAGAAGATAGAAAATGATGAAAAGCCGCCTATTAAGCTGAGAGATTTGCCAAAAAATGATAATTTTGAATTCGAAGGTGAGAAAAAAGTTGAGTTCAAGTGGACTTTGCAATGTTATATTGATTCCTTATTAGTACCCAGGCTACGTAGTGTTATCATTGATCGAGGCCGGCCAGAAGACCTGGGAGAGGATAATATAATGGTGTTCGATGAATCTTCTAAATATTCTCAAATTCAAAAATGGCGGCAAGACGTGTTTACGAGCTTAAACAAGAGAAATTCAAGGGAAATCAATGAATTTAACATGCTGCCAACTTGCATATCCTGCGAATCGTGCTCCGAGCAACGACAAATGCAAGTTAAAATGGCGGTTAGCGAAGGGAGAGATCTGAAGCTTTCTGGATTAGGACTGCCTATGAATCTTTCTGATAGTCTGCTTGACGACAAGGGGGAGAATGAAGCGCTTTGGAGGAAGAAAATAATAAATGATTTGAAAATGAATAATTGCATGGCCATTGCGAATATGCGGACATTGAAGAGACAGTCAGGTACGTACGGGAATCGCAAATCATCGAAATTCTCTAAAAAACAAAAAGACCCTTTATTTAGTGTTAAAGAAGAAGGGTGGGAGGTATATGATTTTAATTCTGAGGGAGAAATAGCCCAATATTTTGCTTAAGATTGATAAAGTTTTAGCTGATTTTTTTAGTAAGTTGTATAGTTTGTTAGAACACTAGCTTCAAACACTCGCTGTCTCGGATAGGTATCGGTTCATATACGCTAAGCAATGCAAATGCTTTTCGTGTTATTAAGCAATGCAATGCTTATTAACACTAAATGCATTCTTCCCTAAAAGGCGCTAGATAAACGTTTTGCAGCGCGGTGAGAAACTTCCCTATAATTTTGTTGCAACGGCCGGGGCCAAGGCGTCACGGAGAAATTTTCCTCGCAATTTTGCAGTACACTTTTTGCATTGCTTGCTCGAGAGCTTAAATTGATGTCCCACAGAAGGGTCTGGAAGGCGATTCAAACACAGGCGCCACACGTAAAAACACCGCCCGATAAGAAAATTATAAATATTTTGCAACATTTGGTCGTTTGACCAGGGCCTTATATATAGCTACATTGCCTGAAAACAGACAATGTTTGGCAACAAAACTTGTATAAATCAATTTAGTTGCAGCAACATTTTCCCCAAAAATCTGTTGCATTGAACGAAAACAACCCTAATGCACAGAATAGTTTCATCGTGGCCTGGTATCGTTGTCAATTTTGAAAATCGCAAAAACCGGCAAAATTTTCGTTAAAATTTGACTTCCTTGATAAACTGTTTTAACTACAAATCTAAATTTTGCTTCAATGAAGTTTTCTCTCCCCTGCTCTCAAAACTAAGACACAATTGGTACCGTGTACGGTGCATATTCGTGTTTTATGTAGACACGCTTACCACTTTTTGGAATGGAAGGACTTAGCACCGTACGCAATCGTTCCTGTGTGCCCAGCAATTGAGGATGAGTACTTCTGACTCAACTGAGCAATTGAGGATAATACTGTGGCGCCTTTTTCGTTTCCTAAATTTGAATCGAGATAGCGAGTGTTTAGATACAGTAGCTCTTGTTTATTAAGCTTGTAGCCATGTTTTATTTTTGGTATATCAGTCTCCAGTTATTTAAATCTATCATAAAGGTTTGTGAAAGAATTATTTCTTGTATTTTCCAATTTAGCCACCATCTTTTTTAGTCTTGTGCTCTCATGGTTGTGATCTGTAGCGTGGTTATGTCACATGACATCCGTTTCGACTGACAGGCTTCAATCTTAGGCCTTGGCCTAACGATAAAATATTGCTGACAAACATTTGAAATTTCCTTGTGGAGCAAATTGTTTTACCAAACATTCAAACATTGCTTGATAAGCAAATTTTAAATGTTTGACAAACAATGTTTGATCGTTTGGCCAGGGCCTTACAATTAAAAAGTTTTAGCTAAGAAGGTTTCAACGAGGGCTGATAATAATTGTTTGCTCGCTAAAAATTAATCCTCGCGAAAAACTTTATTATATCGAAAATTTATCCAAGTGAGTTTGAATACAAAGAAGACCCATGGATAATTTCGCTCCCGCGTGGCGAAGCAAAATGAGGCAGGTCCTCGCTATGCCATGAGGGACGAGAATTTTCATGGGCCTAACTATTAATTTGTTAACTTCTATAATTTTCAACTTATAAACTTTTCACAATGTGATCTGAGTCCCATTACTGACCCAAAACGGCCTAATTGAGGCCTAACTTCAGGTTTGTTCGCTACTTGAAGAATTTTGCCTTCGCTGGGTCTTCCCTTTATGTTGATTGGATGAAAACGGTTAACGTTACAAGCATACGCAAAAGACAAACCGGTCCGCTTTCCGTTTTTGAAAGTTGAACTCTTTCGAAAGTTGGATTTTTTTGGTAAACGCACGCTTCCCGTATCTCTTAACTTTTACCGTTTTCCGTTCATACCGTAAAAACGGAAAGACATTTTAGTATATTTTTTCATGTAGAAGCTATAGATTTAAAAATGAAAGATCTGAAATATTGAAAATGAACAAAAGAACAGTGTCTTGCAATTTTCTAAGTCTGTGTATCAATTTGTAGACAATATGTAGCGCTTAAATTTTGTATGCTTTTTCATATTTAATATTTTCACTGCCTTAAATATTTTTGCCTTGCTGATAGATAATGCCTCAGTTTATTAAAGTGTCTTGAATCTCGTGTTTGGCTCTTGCCAAACGATCAAACATTGTCTGTCAAACATTTGAAATTTGCCTGTTAAACATAATGTTTTACCTTCTGGCAACATCACAAAACAATGCTCATCAACCATTTTTGTTTGAGACAAGCATGAAATGTTTTTGAAGTTTGTTGAAACTGCTGATCGAGTTCTGCTAATCAAGCATTGTTTGTGACGTGGCTAAACATTGTTTGCAAAGTTTCAATCTCAGATGTTTCACCAACAATGTTTGATCGTTTGGCCAGGGCCTTATTCACGCAAACCGCTGTTTTAAATCGCTCCTCTGTGTTTTCAAACTCCGGGGGCATTTTTATTAGGGATGTGCAGCTTTAAAAACATGCTCGTTTTAGAGCCCGTCCACACGAACCCGGGTTGGCTCTCGACCCGGGGCAGCTCGTTGCTTTATAAAAAAATTTGTGAGTGTTTACACGAACCCGGGGTGGCTTCTTCCGCAGCTGGCAGACTCAGCCCGGGTCAGCTTGCTGTTCCTGGCATGCGTTGGGGTCTGGAACCCAGGCGCCAAACTGGATGTGTAACCCGGGCTCGTGTAAACAGGCCCTTATACCAACTTTGCAAAGCGTATACCCGATTTTCTACCAATTTTAAACAGAAGTATACCAGAATGTATCAAATATCGAAGTGTACCTTAAATATCTGAAATCTGTAACGTTCTTTTTCCCAACATTTCGAACATCAGTACCGTTTCGTATTCCTAATTCGGAAACCTAACACCGTTCCTTGTACCAAAATTGTGAAAAAGGATACCATTCCGTGTGGGATGGCACGTCCCCAGTACCCGAAATATGCATAGTTCCCTTGCCGGTTTTTCAATAGAGTTGTTACTACTTGCTGCAATGTACTGTACGCCTTCCTCGAATGACCCCCTCCATGAACTCCCATACCCTTTTTTAAATAAGCAACCGCTCAATAAGCAACTAGGGCTGAGCTGACCTTAACATTAAGCAACTTGAGGGCTCAGTTGAATTCTGTAAGCAACTAAGAAGTCAAACAACCAAACTTATACACTTTCTTGTTGTTAGGAAATTGTTTGTTTTGCATGTTGAAGTTCTTTAGCTAACGTTTTTCCACGTACTGTCTCCCAAAAGTCGTGTTATGGGCCTAACAGTTGACGATTTTGACCCGCATAGTCAGGGGTGGTTGTTAGGTAAAAAATGTTTGAGCGTTCCGGCTTCTCATTCGAGTACAGTTATGTTTTAGACCCCGTTTCGATGTTGCTGAACTGACGGAACATCAGCATGTTGCCCCTGTAAGTCCCCTTAAGTAAACTTGCGCTAATTAAAGGATCAAATATAAAGGTAAAGGTGACATTCGTTCAGCGGGTATGATCGTGTTTTCATGCACCCTACACGATTGAATGGCAAATGCGTTTTTTAAAAGCTGTAGAGACAAGGGTGTTTTCATTGAATATCATTCAAATAAAGTGTCATTATACAAGGAGCCTAATTCAACTTTCCATCAGCTGTGACGCAGGCTTCTTGCTTTTAGCTATAAAATCACCTGCATTAGAGCATTTAGTAGTATTAAATCAAAATGGCAGCTGGACGTGTAAGAGAACTATCGTTGCTAATTACGGTATTTCTGCGTTTGATATTTCACTCAAATAATCAACTTCTAACTTCTGGTTTTTACTTTGAGAAAATTCGTGGAAGTGATGATGATGTCATTGAGTCAAGTACAGCGTTTCATCAATGCAGTTTGGATGGGAATTGTATCTATGTTGGCAAAATATCAAAAGATGCGAATCTTAAACGAATCTCAGATACAAGCAACCTTGGAAGCTTTCATGCAGTATGGAAGAAAGTTGAACAACCGGGTGAGTTCATGACGCATGCCTTTGTTTTTTAAGAAACTCTTGATATAAGAAGCCAAGACATGTAGTAATTATACTCTTGAAATTAGTTGGTTGGAACCAGGGAGCTGGTTGGAACACACTTATACGGTAGTGCCTCTCGTCACTTGTCTGTATAACGGACAACGGACACTCCATATAACGGACACTTGTGGGACCAATGACACTGTCCCTTGCATGGACGTGTCCGCTGTATAGAGGTTCGTTTTAACAACGAAATGATATTTGGGCCGAACATATTTGTCCGATGCTCGGAAGTTTTGAATAAAGGTGTCCATTAAAAAAGGTTCCACTCATTGTAGTAATTGCATAAAGCAGTAGCCACATGCAGCTATGAGCTGCCTATTTTTTCTGTAGCTATCGCATGCCATTTATGTTTTCTGCAACACATTCAAGTTTGGGCTTCCTGTGCCTAGAATTACATTGCTACAATGCCTGCCAAAAGTCTTGAAACACTTGCACTGTTTTTATTCCGGTGGGGTCCGGTGGTAGAAGAAAAACCCCTTCCCCTCAAACAATGTTGATTTTGTATGGTTTGGAATACCCCCACGACAACCCGCAATGAATCTTATGAAAGCTGATCTGATCTTCTGATTTCCCATCAAAAAAAGAAGAGGATTCTTTTGAAAACTACGGGAGTGTTCTAAGGACTTTTGATAGGCTTGCAGTAATCTACTACAGATTGAAAGAAACTCTTTTTTATAAGAATAATGTTTATAAGAATATTCAGGCTCAGAATCAGCGTATTTTTAAGAATATTGTAAGAATATGCTCAGCCTCAGCTCGCATATTTGTGTCTCATTTTTCAGCAGATGCCTGTTTTGCAATGTTAGAACGAAACTTCATGATTGTTAACAACATTCTTTTTGTTATAATAGTTAAATATTTCTTTCGCTCGACCATATCAGATGATTTTTCTTTTAACAACGTTCCCCTAAAACCGCATATCAGATTTGAGAAATAAGAATACTTTAAGAATATATTCAGGCTCAAAATGAACATTTTTTAAGAATATTGAGGCTGGACAAAATTTATAGTATTCTTATAAAAAAAAGGAATTTAAGAGTGTAGTTAAAAAGCCTTTTAGGAGCAAAAGTACAATTAGTCAGAACAAAGGGCGACCTAATTTGCATAATAAGCATATTAGTATATACAGATAACTTTCTGTCGAGTATAAGTTGCTTTCTTATACTCTAAAGAGGCAACCATTATTGATGTGTTGTGTGCTCGTTTGAACCAACGCGACTAAGGCCATGGCCAAAAGATCGAACATTGTCAAACATTTTATTCTTGCTTGTCCTTGATGATAAGCCGCCCTCGAATATATGCCGCCCTCGATTATGAGCCGCCCTCGAATATAAGCCGCCCTCGATTATGAGCCGCCCTCGATTAAGCCGCCCTCGGGCACCCTCGTTTTAGCAAACTCTACAGCACATGTTGCAGAATTTTCTGTGATGCAGTAACAATACTCAGATAAACAGAGGCAGATTTACAGCTACAAATTATTAGATGACCGAACTCTTAAAATGTCTATGGTCTTGCAATAAATCTTACGAGGACTTAAAGTTATCTCCTAAATCTCCAAAAGATTTGTTGCAATGTCCCTTACACTGGTTATGTGATATGATATTACAATATCTCATACAATGTTCCTTTGCCTGCAATTTCCCTTGCAATATCTCCTAGTCCTACAGTGTCTTTTAGCTGCAGTATTCCTTGCAGTGAGTCTTGGGATGTCCTAAGCTTATCTCTCCAATCTAGAAAGAAATATTTGAATTAAAACTTAAAACTAGTTAAGTATATTAACTAGTTTAAAAAAATTCTTTAAAAAAATTAATAACAAAAAAAAATTAATAACAACAAAAAAAAAGTTAAGTATATTTATCTAACTCTTTTTCTTCAACTTTCCAGGTAATTCTGACTGCAAACAAGCCCTTGAACATGGCGTATCAACAAGTGGAATAGTAAAGCTTAGAATATCAGCCTCTCTTGTGAAACAAGGATACTGCGACATGGTAACAAGTGGTGGCGGTTGGACTGTCTTTCAACGAAGGGTTGATAACGCTGTGAATTTCAATAGAAGTTGGGAAAGCTACAAAAAGGGTAACTACTGTCTCGTTCTTTGTTAGGAGATTTAGCCCGTTCCTGCATCTTCTGAATCGATTGCAACACAATACTACAACAGCAATACGATACAGTACAATATAATACAATTGGGGTTTAGACACTGATCTTTAAAAAAAGAGTCTTTAGAGACTCTAGAATAGATATTATGCAGAAATTTCGAAAAAGGATGCCCTTCCGGGTGGCAGGTGCCTTCTCAGCCCGTTCTCAGTACCCCATATATGAATAGTTTCCCCGGGAGGACCTGCACCACACAAGTTTGTGCGTCGAGAAGTTCGTGGACTCGATCGCTCACCAAACCGAGAGATTTTGAGCGTCCTAGCGATTCATTTCAATAATGACAACTACGACTCAGTTAATAAGTCTGAGGAGTTCGTTAAATCTGGGTCGGTTTTGCCGGCATTCAACTGCACTATGACTTGCCCTGTAATAGTTTTTTATAAGTTGATTTCTCTCAGCAATTTTTGAATGAAGGGCAACGATGCCCCTCAAATTACTAAGAATAACTTCTGTTTTTCGTTAGGATTTGGAAATCTCTCTGGTAGTTTCTGGCTTGGTCTTGATGCCGTTCATCAGTTAACAACCTTTGGAAATACAGTTTTAAGAATCGAGTTGAAAAAAGATGATGGCTCAACTGGGTATGCTGAATACACTGACTTCAAAATCCTAAGCGAGGCTGAGAAATATAAACTGGAGTTTTACACCTATAGTGGCACAATAGGTAACGGCTTGAAATCAAACGAAAACATGAAGTTCTCAACTTATGATAATGATAATGATATAGCATCATGGAACTGTGCGATTGAGTGGAGAGGTGCATGGTGGCACCGAGCATGCTTCGAAGCTAATCTAAACAATGACTACTACAACAGTAGTGAAATAGTGGCGTACATGGCAAATACGATGAGTTGGAAAACTGCCTGGACTGACTGGTCTTTTGGCAAGATAATTTATTCCGAAATGAAAGTGAAAAAGACTGGTTGGTTTAAATGTTAATAATTGAATGTTTACTGTTGCGTCAAGTCCTGAAGCCCACTTGATTATACGCCCATGTGCTTATTTGTTGATTTATCTCAATTCCCTCTATCAGTAACAACAAAGAAACTGATTGGTTTCATTTCTCAGTCTTTTATGTTGATGTCTTGCTTTCTGCGTTTGCGGTGTTTATGGTATTTAGCCCTTAAACGAAATGATAGCATGATATTTCGTTTCCACCTCCTTAAACCCACATTCCTTCGCTTGATTGTCTTAACTAAATCTTAACAAAAATATTCCCGTTTGAAACCCCCCTCCCCCCAATGTAAGCCTTCCAGATTATAAGCCCACCCAAAAGGCCCAGGGCTGATATAAGCCCAGGGCGCATAATCGGGACTTGACGGCACTGTATCTTGCAATGTCTCAAGCAATTTCTCTTGCAATGTCTCTTGCAATGTCTCTTGCAATGTCTCTTGCAATGTCTCTTGCAATGTCTCTTGCAGTTGGATGACTCCAGCAATATCTCTTGCAATGGTATCTTGCAATGTCTCAAGCAATTTCTCTTGCAATGTCTCTTGCAATGTCTCTTGCAATGTCTCTTGCAATGTCTCTTGCAGTTGGATGACTCCAGCAATATCTCTTGCAATGGTATTTTGCAATGTCTCACGCATAATGTCTCTTGCAATGTCTCATGCATTGTCTCTTGCAATTGGATGACTCCAGCAATATCGCTTGCAATGTTAGCTGCAATTTCTCGGGATATCTCTTGCAATGGTATTTTGCAATGTCTCACGCAATTTCTCTTATAATATCTCTTGCAATGTCTCATGCATTGTCTCTTGCAATGGAATGACTCCAGCAATATCGCTTGCAATCTTTGCTGCAATTTCTTTTTGGAAATCTCTTACACATTAATACTGGTATCCTCTTAATTAAATAATGATTGCTATGCATCTATTTTTCAGCTTATTCTGACTGCAAACTTGCTCTCAAACATGGCGTAGCAACAAGTGGGTTAATAAAACTCCGAATATCTGCCTCTCTTGTGAAACAAGTGTACTGCGACATGGTAACAAGTGGTGGCGGTTGGACTGTCTTTCAACGAAGGGTTAATAACACAGTGAATTTCAACAGAAACTGGAAAAGCTACAAAGAGGGTAACTATCATGCGTTAAATAATTTCATTTAGATTTTAGATTTGTCTTTTCAGCAGAAATACACCTTTGTTAGAAGAAACTTAGATCAAGGCCTAGTTCAAAAAGTTTCTTAATTTTCAAAATTTTCGGGCCTATTTTAGAACTTAAAGTTACTTTAAGGGGTTTCTCGAATTTTTCTTGATTTTACAAGGATATTGAAATAGCAAACAACGTGTCATTTTTCAAACAAATGAAAATAGGAATAACGGCAAGAGATGATGAGCAATCTGGTAATCTCATATATTTTAAAAGTTTATTTATTAGTTATATATATTTATTCTTACAATTTAATTTGTAAAAGCTGATGAGATTTCGTGTCTAAAAATGATAAAATGAAAAAATGAAAAAGATATTTAAGAGTCGAAGTGTCGGAAAATAAGTTGGAAATGAGTTGTTTCGTCCTCGGTTTCGTCATCGCTTTTGTTTCGTCGCTTGAATATCACAAGTTGCTTAATTATTTCAAAGATAAGTTATAGTTGTCGTTTTTGAGTCTACTACTAACCTGGGGCTACTCAGTCGTCTTACACTTTACCCCTTATCTGGATGCATATAGCATATAGCAGGGTGCAGCCACACATATAGCAGGGTGCAGCCTCATAACTGACGACCAGGTACCCATTTATACCCTTGGGTAGAGAGAGGCACGTTTGTGTTAACAACTTGCCAAAGGCAGTTATCCCCCAGTTATCTCTACAACCACAAGTGGAAAGACCGTGGCTCGAACCCACAGCATTCTGTTTGTTAGCCAAGCACGCTAACCACTGCGCCACAGAGACCACACAATTTCGATGTGGTTCTATAAGTTTCTTAAATTTTATGAGTTTCTAGATCAAGGTTTCTTATAGACTTGTTTCTGTAAAAAAGGAATGTATTGTCATATACAGTTATCTCTTTTATGAAACTTTCCGCCGGTTTCTTTCTGACGTTTATACTCGAGGAGTGTGAGACAAAAAAGCTTTTAAGTATTTTTCAGCTGTTTATCGCAATTTTAAATGTCATTGGCTAACTGAATTCTCTTTTTCGATAGGTTTTGGAGATCTCTTTGGGAATTTCTGGCTTGGCCTTGAAGCCCTTCATCAGTTAACTGAATTTGGTAGCACGACTTTGAGAATCGAGTTGAAAAAAGATGACAGCTCAACTGGCTATGCAGAATTTTATGATTTCAGAATCTTAAGCGAGGCTGAGAAATATAAATTAGAATATAACAGCTACATTGGCACAATTGGTGACGCCATGTTGCGGAGCCAAAACATGAAGTTTTCAACTTATGATAATGATAATGATGTTGCATCATGGAACTGTGCTTATTCATGGAGAGGAGGCTGGTGGCATTCCCAATGTTTTGATGCCAATCTCAACAACGACTACTACAACAGTAGTGAAACAGAGGCTGAAATGGCAAATACAATGAGTTGGAGGTCTTCTTGGACTGATTTGAAATATGGCAAGATAACTTTTTCAGAAATGAAGCTGCGAAGAATATAGGATTGGTAACATGACTTCCCCTACCGACCGTCGCTAATAACAATGAGGCTGCGTTCTTTTGGAATCTTTTTGTGCCTCTTCTTTTTCTCGAGACTTCCGAGAGGTGGGAAGCCCGTTCTTTTAGACAAATCTCGTGAAAATCGGAGATTATTGGAGGCTCCAAACGCTCCTGAACCCAGAGCTGGAAAATTTCGCAGACAGAGTTTAATAGATTCTCGAGGCCCCATGGCCCCATTAGGGTGTTAAGGATATTGGATATTTCCAGAAACAATCAAAGGAATAAAGGGTAAATCTGGACAAACGGCATATATTTTGTGAAATTCCTGGACAAAAGAGAGAATACATACGAGGGATAAGGGATATTGAAAAATTATAGGGGATATGGGATATTCTGATCCCCTTGCAAATGGGGCCTCATTCTCGATTCCAATACACCTTTTCAACAAAGAGCCTCGTTTTCAAAACTTGCGAAAATTTGTTGGTACAAACATTTTGACCCCAGATTCAGATCCAGCACCTTCATTTTTATGTTGAGGGAAATTTTTGCGCCTCTACTCCTTGCGATGTCGATTTTATAGCGATTGAAATTTTGAAAATTTATAACTGATTTGACCGTGAAAAATCGCTCGGGGTGAAATTTTACACCTTCAATCATTTTTCACGGCCAAAGATGCTGGAATCGAACCTGAAGTCGAAATGTTTCTGTGAGGCAATTTTAAATTTTTTTGAAAACGAGGCCCTTAGTTGAAAAGGTGTAGTCAACTTCTCTGCCCGTTGCTCAAGAAAGTACGTTTTTGAGATGTCCGGAATCGAAAGCCTGCGAAGTCTACTTATTTCAGAATTCAAAAGAGATAAAAAGTCGTAAAAGAACGCACCCTAAGAGAACCCCTGATTCTTTTCGCATTCCCCTAAATTATCTTCAACACATAGCTACTATTAACGTAACACCTAAAGGGCGCACCCCAAATGAGCGATGCCTTAGGGGAGGTTAGTAATGCAAGGAAATATTTTTTTGTATGCATGTAACACTGTAGCTAGTTGCCCTTAATTAGCAATAGACCTTTTTAAAGAGGTCTGGGTTGGCATGCCGTTTTCTGGGAAATGGCGGACATCTTGAGTAAGGGAATCCTCTCCGAATTCAACAACCTGTATTGCAGTCGCTCCAGGAGAGGTAGTGCAGCAAAGTCTGCTTCAAATTCATGTTTTATTGGAGTAAAAGAGAAAGAAAGGATTCTGGGCCCAGAGTTACTTGCATCTTATCTCCTGGGTTTCTGCAGATATTTAAAACATTTATTGTCACAGATTTCTTTTCTCCTTTTGTCTTCCATTATAAGTAAAGTTAAAGAAATTTCTCTGCACTATGTCCGCCTTCTTCCAGAAAAATTTGACCTCTTTGAAAAGATCTATTATAGCATTTTTATGAAATTACTTTGTGTAATTACGCACTAGCCGACTTAAAATTGATAAATCATTATTACTATTATCATTTTTCTCGTTCGTGGATTGAAATTCCGAACCTTCCAATGTATTCCGACCTCTGCTTATTAGGTCCTTTATGAAATTCTAACCCTCGACTTATTCTGAAACCCCTTACTATTAGGCACCTAAGAGTACACTGAAGGTCATAAAATTTTAGTTATCAATGGTAACTTCGCTAGCCATTTTTATTATGTTCTCCGTATCTTTAGTGCGTGGTAGTATGTAACAAATGTAACAAATAATATGCATCATAAAAGCAATCGAAAAACTAGAATGTCAAGCCACACCGCTGGACAGTGATGATATTATTCTGATATTAATGGTTTATTATACTATATAAACAACAATTGTATGCTTGTAACAACTAATCGAATGACTTAAAGTAGTAAGCAAAATTTTCTTATCATACATATACCCGATGCACTGCAATTCAGCAAAACTTTTATTGTGTCCTTAACCTGCAATTTTAACGCGATCTCGAAACGAATTAAGAGGGCGGTAAAGGGGAGGTCAGGATCACGAATGACGGGGACATAAATGTTTGCCATTCACGTTTCACATTAAAATGTTACGGCGTCTCACGTTTCCCGGTTAGAAAATATGGTCAATCACGTTTCACGAAGATCTTTTGCCACCCTCTTTAACGTTTCCTGATGAAAATATATGGTCAATCACGTCTTCTGAAATACCCTTTACCATCCTCAATTAAGGAACTAAATGCTGTTGCGTTATAATCTGATCAAGCTGACTCGTGGTGTCAGGAGCTCAGTCAGGACGGGGTTTAAGCTTCAGCCACGGTTGCGTCATAACAAAGGTCAAGCTCTCGAAAGATCATGCACTTCTAGATCATAGCTGCTGGCGCCAAAGACACCATTTCACCTCCACCTTCGAGTTAGCTGTTGAATGGAAGCCTTCAAAACAGAATTAAGTTGAGTTTTCCTGGCTTGATCACTTCTCTTTAAATAATATTGGCCCAGGGAACATTGTTCCTAATTTAGAAGGATGTCACCACTATTTTTAATGAAACAAGGGAGCTTTCAAAACCCGTGATTTTGGCCAATTAATATTCGCCATTTAGCAAGGCTATAGACTTGCCTCTTTTGCAATTTTTCGCAATTTTCGAGGGTAAATTTTTCTCCATAACTCGACCTATATCAACAGAACAATACCTTAAATACACCCTAGAGGCTATTTAGGGGGTATTAGATAACTATTTTTGAAGAAAAAAGAGAGTTTTCAAAGCCACTGATTTTCGGCCATTTAGCAAGGCTATAGACTTGCCTTTTTTGCGATTTTTCGAAGGTAATTTTTTCTCCATAATTCGACTCATATTGATGGAATTTTGGCCAATTTTCGGCCATTTAGCAAGGCTATAGACTTGCCTTTTTTGCGATTTTTCGAGAGTAATTTTTTCTCCATAATTCGACTCATATTGATGGAAAAATACCTTGTATAATCCCTAGAGGCTATTCAGGGGGTATTAGGTAAGATATGGTAACTATTTTTGAAGAAAAAAGAGAGTTTTCAGAAGCCCTGATTTTGGTCAATTTTCGGCCATTTAGCAAGGCTATAGACTTGCCTTTTTTGCGATTTTTCCAGGGTAATTTTTTCTGCATAATTCGACTCATATTGATGGAATAATACCTTATTTTAACCTTAGAGGCTATTTAGGGGGTATTAGGTAAGATTTGGTAGCTATTTTTGTAGAAAAAAGAGAGTTTTCAAAAGCCTTGATTTGGCCAATTTTCGGCCATTTAGCAAGGCTATAGACTTGCCTTTTTTGCGATTTTTTGAGGGTAATTTTTTCTCCATAATTCGACTCATATTGATGGAAAAATACCTTACATAATCCCTAGAGGCCATTTAGGGGATATTAGGTAAGATTTAATAAGTATTTTTGAAGCAAAAAGAGAGTTTTCAAAACCCTTGAATTTGGCCAATTTTCGGCCATTTAGCAAGGCTATAGACTTGCCTTTTTTGCCATTTTTCCAGGGAAAATTTTTCTCCATAATTCGACTCAAATTGATGGAAAAATACCTTACTTAATCCCTAGAGGCAATTCATAGGGTATTAGGTAAGATTTGGTATTTATTTTTGAAGAAAAAAGAGAGTTTGCAAAAGCCTTGATTTGGCCAGTTTTCGGCCATTTAGCAAGGGTATAGACTTGCCTTTTTTGCGATTTTTGAGGGTAATTTTTTCTCCATAATTCGACTCATATTGATGGAAAAATACCTTACATAATCCCTAGAGGCCATTTAGGGGATATTAGGTAAGATTTGGTAAGTATTTTTGAAGAAAAAAGAGAGTTTTCAAAACCCTTGATTTTGGCCAATTTTCGGCCATTTAGCAAGGCTATAGATTTGCCTCTTTTGCGATTTTTCGAAAGTAATTTTTTCTCCATAATTCGACTCATATTGATGGAAAAATACCTTATTTAAGCCCTAGAGGCTATTTAGGGGATATTAGGTAAGATTTGGTAAGTATTTTTGAAGAAAAAAGAGAGTTTTCAAAACCCTTGATTTTGGCCAATTTTCGGCCATTTAGCAAGGCTATAGACTTGCCTTTTTTGCGATTTTTCCAGGGTAATTTTTTCTGCATAATTCTACTCATATTGATGGAAAAATACCTTATTTTATCCTTAGAGGCTATTAAGGGGGTATTAGGTAAGATTTGGTTGCTATTTTTGTAGAAAAAAGAGAGTTTTCAAAAGCCTTGATTTGGCAAATTTTCGGCCATTTAGCAAGGCTATAGACTTGCCTTTTTTGCGATTTTTTGAGGGTAACTTTTTCTCCATAATGTGACTCATATTGATGGAAAAATACCTTACATAAACCCTAGAGGCTATTTAGGGGATATTAGGTAAGATTTGAAAAGTATTTTTGAAGAAAAAAGAGAGTTTTCAAAACCCTTGATTTTGGCCAATTTTCGGCCATTTAGCAAGGCTATAGACTTGCCTTTTTTGCGATTTTTCGAAAGTAATTTTTTCTCCATAATTCGACTCATATTGATGGAAAAATACCTTATTTAATCCCTAGAGGCTATTTAGGGGGTATTAGGTAAGATTTGGTACCTATTTTTGAAGAAAAAAGAGACTTTTCAAAAGCCCTGATTTTGGTCAATTTTCGGCCATTTAGCAAGGCTATAGACTTGCCTTTTTTGCGATTTTTGGAGGGTAATTTTTTCTCCATAATTCGACTCAAATTGATGGAAAAATACCTTACTTAATCCCTAGAGGCAATTTATAGGGTATTAGGTAAGATTTGGTATTTATTTTTGAAGAAAAAAGAGAGTTTTCAAAAGCCCTTATTCTGGCCAATTTTCGGCCATTTAGCAAGGCTATAGACTTACCTTTTTTGCGATTTTTCGAGGGTGATTTTTTCTCCATAATTCGACTCATATTGATGAAAAAATACCTTATTTACGCTCTAGACGCTATTTCGGGGGTATTAGGTAAGATTTGGTAACTATTTTTGAAGAAAAAAGAGAGTTTTCAAAAGCCCTAATTTTTGCCTATTTTGGCCATTCAGCAAGGCTATAGACTTGCCTTTTTTGCGATTTTTCGAAAGTAATTTTTTCTCCATAATTCGACTCATATTGATGGAAAAATACCTTATTTAAGCCCTAGACGCTATTTAGGAGGTATTAAGTAAGATTTGTTAAGTATTTTTGAAGAGAAAAGAGAGTTTTCAAAAGCCCTGATTTTGGTCAATTTTCGGCCATTTAGCAAGGCTATAGACTTGCCTTTTTTGCAATTTTTCCAGGGTAATTTTTTCTCCATAACTCGACTCATATTGATGGAGAAATACCTTACTTAATCCCTAGAGGCTATTTAGGGGGTATTGGGTAAGATTTGGTAAGTATTTTTGAAGAGAAAAGAGAGTTTTCAAAAGTCCTGATTTTGGTCAATTTTCGGCCATTTAGCAAGGCTATAGACCTGCCTTTTTTGCGATTTTTCAGGGTAATTTTTTCTGCATAATTCGACTCATATTGATGGAATAATACCTTATTTTAACCTTAGAGGCTATTTAGGGGGTCTTAGGTAAGATTTGGTAGCTATTTTTGTAGAAAAAAGAGAGTTTTCAAAAGCCTTGATTTGGCCAATATTCGGCCATTTAGCAAGGCTATAGACTTGCCTTCTTTGCCATTTTTCCAGGGAAAATTTTTCTCCATAATTCGACTCATATTGATGGAAAAATACCTTACTTAATCCCTAGAGGCAATTTATAGGGTATTAGGTAAGATTTGGTATTTATTTTTGAAGAAAAAAGAGAGTTTTCAAAACCCTTGATTTTGCCCAATTTTCGGACATTTAGCAAGGCTATAGACTTGCCTTTTTTGCGATTTTTCCAGGGTAATTTTTTCTCCATAATTCGACTCATATTGAAGGAAAAATACCTTATTTAAGCCCTAGACGCTATTTAGGGGGTATTAAGTAAGATTTAATAAGTATTTTTGAAGAAAAAAGAGAGTTTTCAAAAACCTTGAATTTGGCCAATTTTCGGCCATTTAGCAAGGCTATAGACTTGCCTTTTTTGCAATTTTTCCAGGGTAATTTTTTCTCCATAACTCGACTCATATTGATGGAGAAATACCTTACTTAATCCCTAGAGGCTATTTAGGGGGTATTGGGTAAGATTTGGTAAGTATTTTTGAAGAGAAAAGAGAGTTTTCAAAAGTCCTGATTTTGGTCAATTTTCGGCCATTTAGCAAGGCTATAGACCTGCCTTTTTTGCGATTTTTCAGGGTAATTTTTTCTGCATAATTCGACTCATATTGATGGAATAATACCTTATTTTAACCTTAGAGGCTATTTAGGGGGTCTTAGGTAAGATTTGGTAGCTATTTTTGTAGAAAAAAGAGAGTTTTCAAAAGCCTTGATTTGGCCAATATTCGGCCATTTAGCAAGGCTATAGACTTGCCTTCTTTGCCATTTTTCCAGGGAAAATTTTTCTCCATAATTCGACTCATATTGATGGAAAAATACCTTACTTAATCCCTAGAGGCAATTTATAGGGTATTAGGTAAGATTTGGTATTTATTTTTGAAGAAAAAAGAGAGTTTTCAAAACCCTTGATTTTGCCCAATTTTCGGACATTTAGCAAGGCTATAGACTTGCCTTTTTTGCGATTTTTCCAGGGTAATTTTTTCTCCATAATTCGACTCATATTGATGGAAAAATACCTTATTTACGCCCTAGACGCTATTTAGGGGGTATTAGGTAAGATTTGGTAACTATTTTTGAAGAAAAAAGAGAGTTTTCAAAAGCCCTAATTTTTGCCTATTTTGGCCATTCAGCAAGGCTATAGACTTGCCTTTTTTGCGATTTTTCGAAAGTAATTTTTTCTCCATAATTCGACTCATATTGAAGGAAAAATACCTTATTTAAGCCCTAGACGCTATTTAGGGGGTATTAAGTAAGATTTAATAAGTATTTTTGAAGAAAAAAGAGAGTTTTCAAAACCCTTGAATTTGGCCAATTTTCGGCCATTTAGCAAGGCTATAGACTTGCCTTTTTGCCATTTTTCCAGGGAAAATTTTTCTCCATAATTCGACTCATATTGATGGAAAAATACGTTATTTAATCCCTAGAGGCTACTTAGGGGGTATTAGGTAAGATTTGGTACTTATTTTTGAAGAAAAAAGAGACTTTTCAAAAGCCCTGATTTTGGTCAATTTTCGGCCATTTAGCAAGGCTATAGACTTGCCTTTTTTGCGATTTTTTGAGGGTAATTTTTTCTCCATAATTCGACTCATATTGATGGAAAAATACCTTAATTAATCAATAGAGGCTATTTAGGGGGTATTAGGTAAGATTTGGTAACTATTTTTGAAGAAAAAGGAGAGTTTTTAAAGCCCTGATATTGGCCAATTTTCGGCCATTTAGCAAGGCTATAGATTTGCCTTTTTTGCGTTTTTTCCAGGGTACATTTTTCTCGTTAATTCGACTCATATTGATGGAAAAATACGTTATTTAATCCCTAGAGGCTATTTAGGGGGTATTAGGTAAGATTTGGTACCTATTTTTGAAGAAAAAAGAGACTTTTCAAAAGCCCTTATTCTGGCCAATTTTCGGCCATTTAGCAAGGCTATAGACTTACCTTTTTTGCGATATTTCGAGGGTGATTTTTTCTCCATAATTCGACTCAAATTGATGGAAAAATACCTTACTTAATCCCTAGAGGCAATTTATAGGGTATTAGGTAAGATTTGGTATTTATTTTTGAAGAAAAAAGAGAGTTTTCAAAAGCCCTTATTCTGGCCAATTTTCGGCCATTTAGCAAGGCTATAGACTTGCCTTTTTTGCGATTTTTCGAAGGTAATTTTTTCTCCATAATTCGACTCATATTGATGGAAAAATACCTTATTTACGCCCTAGACGCTATTTCGGGGGTATTAGGTAAGATTTGGTAACTATTTTTGAAGAAAAAAGAGAGTTTTCAAAAGCCCTAATTTTTGCCTATTTTGGCCATTCAGCAAGGCTATAGACTTGCCTTTTTTGCGATTTTTCGAAAGTAATTTTTTCTCCATAATTCGACTCATAATGAAGGAAAAATACCTTATTTAAGCCCTAGACGCTATTTAGGGGGTATTAAGTAAGATTTAATAAGTATTTTTGAAGAAAAAAGAGAGTTTTCAAAAACCTTGAATTTGGCCAATTTTCGGCCATTTAGCAAGGCTATAGACTTGCCTTTTTGCCATTTTTCCAGGGAAAATTGTTCTCCATAATTCGACTCATATTGATGGAAAAATACGTTATTTAATCCCTAGAGGCTACTTAGGGGGTATTAGGTAAGATTTGGTACTTATTTTTGAAGAAAAAAGAGACTTTTCAAAAGCCCTGATTTTGGTCAATTTTCGGCCATTTAGCAAGGCTATAGACTTGCCTTTTTTGCGATTTTTCAGGGTAATTTTTGGAGGGTAATTTTTTCTCCATAATTCGACTCCAATTGATGGAAAAATACCTTACTTAATCCCTAGAGGAAATTTTCAGGGTATTAGGTAAGATTTGGTATTTATTTTTGAAGAAAAAAGAGAGTTTTCAAAACCCTTGATTTTGGCCAATTTTCGGACATTTAGCAAGGCTATAGACTTGCCTTTTTTGCGATTTTTCGAGGGTAATTTTTTCTCCATAATTCGACTCATATTGATGGAAAAATACCTTATTTACGCCCTAGACGCTATTTAGGGGGTATTAGGTAAGATTTGGTAACTATTTTTGAAGAAAAATGAGAGTTTTCTAAAGCCCTAATTTTTGCCTATTTTGGCCATTCAGCAAGGCTATAGACTTGCCTTTTTCTGCGACTTTTCGAGGGTGATTTTTTCTCCATAATTCGACTCATATTGATGGAAAAATACCTTATTTACGCTCTAGACGCTATTTCGGGGGTATTAGGTAAGATTTGGTAACTATTTTTGAAGAAAAAAGAGAGTTTTCAAAAGCCCTAATTTTTGCCTGTTTTGGCCATTCAGCAAGGCTATAGACTTGCCTTTTTTGCGATTTTTCGAAAGTAATTTTTTCTCCATAATTCGACTCATATTGATGGAAAAATACCTTATTTACGCCCTAGACGCTATTTAGGGGGTATTAAGTAAGATTTGGTAAGTATTTTTGAAGAGAAAAGAGAGTTTTCAAAAGCCCTGATTTTGGTCAATTTTCGGCCATTTAGCAAGGCTATAGACCTGCCTTTTTTGCGATTTTTCAGGGTAGTTTTTTCTGCATAATTCGACTCATATTGATGGAATAATACCTTATTTTAACCTTAGAGGCTATTTAGGGGGTCTTAGTTAAGATTTGGTAGCTATTTTTGTAGAAAAAAGAGAGTTTTCAAAAGCCTTGATTCGGCCAATTTTCGGCCATTTAGCAAGGCTATAGACTTGCCTTTTTTGCGATTTTTTGAGGGTAATTTTTTCTCCATAATTCGACTCATATTGATAGAAAAATACCTTACATAATCCCTAGAGGCTATTTAGGGGATATTAGGTAAGATTTGGTAAGTATTTTTGAAGAAAAAAAGAGAGTTTTCAAAACCCTTGATTTTGGCCAATTTTCGGCCATTTAGCAAGGCTATAGACTTGCCTTTTTGCCATTTTTCCAGGGAATATTTTTCTCCATAATTCGACTCATATTGATGGAAAAATACCTTACTTAATCCCGAGAGGCAATTTATAGGGTATTAGGTAAGATTTGGTATTTATTTTTGAAGAAAAAAGAGAGTTTTCAAAACCCTTGATTTTGGCCAATTTTCGGCCATTTAGCAAGGCTATAGACTTGCCTTCTTTTGCGATTTTTCGAAAGTAATTTTTTCTCCATAATTCGACTCATATTGATGGAAAAATACCTTATTTAAGCCCTAGACGCTATTTAGGGGGTATTAAGTAAGATTTAATAAGTATTTTTGAAGAAAAAAGAGAGTTTTCAAAACCCTTGAATTTGGCCAATTTTCGGCCATTTAGCAAGGCTATAGACTTGCCTTTTTGCCATTTTTCCAGGGAAAATTTTTCTCCATAATTCGACTCATATTGATGGAAAAATACGTTATTTAATCCCCAGAGGCTTTTTAGGGGGTATTAGGTAAGATTTGGTAACTAGTTTTGAAGAAAAAAAGAGAGTTTTCAAAACACTTGATTTTGGCCAATTGTCGGCCATTTAGCAAGGCTATAGACTTGCCTTTTTTGCGATTTTTCGAGGGTAATTTTTTCTCCATAATTCGACTCACACTGATGGAAAAATGCCTTAATTAATCAATTGAGGCTATTTAGGGGGTATTAGGTAAGATTTGGTAACTCTTTTGAAGAAAAAGGAGAGTTTTAAAGCCCTGATATTGGCCAATTTTCGGCCATTTAGCAAAGCCAAAGACTTGCATTTTTGCGATTTTTCGAGGGTAATTTTTGTCCATAATTCGACTCATATGGATGGAAAAATACAATATTTAATCCCCAGAGGCTTTTTAGGGGTATTAGGTAAGATTTGGTAACTAGTTTTGAAGAAAAAGAGAGTTTTCAAAACACTTGATTTTGGCCAATTGTCGGCCATTTAGCAAGGCTATAGACTTGCCTTTTTGCGATTTTCGAGGGTAATTTTTCTCCATAATTCGACTCACACTGATGGAAAAATGCCTTAATTAATCAATAGAGGCTATTTAGGGGTATTAGGTAAGATTTGGTAACTATTTTTGAAGAAAAGGAGAGTTTTAAAGCCCTGATATTGGCCAATTTTCGGCCATTTAGCAAGGCTATAGACTTGCCTTTTTGCGTTTTTCCAGGGTACATTTTTCTCGTTAATTCAACTCATATTGATGGAAAAATACGTTATTTAATCCCTAGAGGCTATTTAGGGGGTATTAGGTAAGCTTTGGTACCTATTTTGGGAGAAAAAGAGAGTTTTCAAAAGACCTGATTTTGGCCAATTTTGGGCCATTTAGCAAGGCTATAGACTTGCCTTTTTTGCGATTTTTCGAGGGAAATTTTTTCTCAATAATTCGACTCACACTGATGGAAAAATGCCTTAATTAATCAATAGAGGCTATTTAGGGGGTATTAGGTAAGATTTGGTAACTATTTTTGAAGAAAAAAGAGAGTTTTTAAAGCCCTGATATTGGCCAATTTTCGGCCATTTAGCAAGGCTATAGATTTGCCTTTTTTGGGTTTTTTCCAGGGTACATTTTTCTCGTTAATTCGACTCATATTGATGGAAAAATACGTTATTTAATCCCTAGAGGCTATTTAGGGGGTATTAAGTAAGATTTGGTACCTATTTTTGAAGAAAAAAGAGACTTTTCAAAAGCCCTGATTTTGGTCAATTTTCGGCCATTTAGCAAGGCTATAGACTTGCCTTTTTTTGCGATTTTTCGAAAGTAATTTTTTCTCCATAATTCGACTCATATTGATGGAAAAATACCTTATTTAAGCCCTAGAGGCAATTTATAGGGTATTAAGTAAGATTTAATAAGTATTTTTGAAGAAAAAAGAGAGTTTTCAAAACCCTTGAATTTGGCCAATTTTCGGCCATTTAGCAAGGCTATAGACTTGCCTTTTTGCCATTTTTCCAGGGAAAATTTTTCTCCATAATTCGACTCATATTGATGGAAAAATACGTTATTTAATCCCCAGAGGCTTTTTAGGGGGTATTAGGTAAGATTTGGTAACTAGTTTTGAAGAAAAAAAGAGAGTTTTCAAAACACTTGATTTTGGCCAATTGTCGGCCATTTAGCAAGGCTATAGACTTGCCTTTTTTGCGATTTTTCGAGGGTAATTTTTTCTCCATAATTCGACTCACACTGATGGAAAAATGCCTTAATTAATCAATAGAGGCTATTTAGGGGTATTAGGTAAGATTTGGTAACTATTTTTGAAGAAAAGGAGAGTTTTAAAGCCCTGATATTGGCCAATTTTCGGCCATTTAGCAAAGCCAAAGACTTGCATTTTTTGCGATTTTTCGAGGGTAATTGTTTGTCCATAATTCGACTCATATGGATGGAAAAATACAATATTTAATCCCCAGAGGCTTTTTAGGGGGTATTAGGTAAGATTTGGTAACTAGTTTTGAAGAAAAAAAGAGAGTTTTCAAAACACTTGATTTTGGCCAATTGTCGGCCATTTAGCAAGGCTATAGACTTGCCTTTTTGCGATTTTCGAGGGTAATTTTTCTCCATAATTCGACTCACACTGATGGAAAAATGCCTTAATTAATCAATAGAGGCTATTTAGGGGGTATTAGGTAAGATTTGGTAAGTATTTTTGAAGAAAAAAAGAGAGTTTTCAAAACCCTTGATTTTGGCCAATTTTCGGCCATTTTGCAAGGCTATAGACTTGCCTTTTTTGCCATTTTTCCAGGGAAAATTTTTCTCCATAATTCGACTCATATTGATGGAAAAATACCTTACTTAATCCCTAGAGGCAATTTATAGGGTATTAGGTAAGATTTGGTATTTATTTTTGAAGAAAAAAGAGAGTTTTCAAAACCCTTGATTTTGGCCAATTTTCGGACATTTAGCAAGGCTATAGACTTGCCTTTTTTGCGATTTTTCGAGGGTAATTTTTTCTCCATAATTCGACTCACACTGATGGAAAAATGCCTTAATTAATCAATAGAGGCTATTTAGGGGGTATTAGGTAAGATTTGGTAACTATTTTTGAAGAAAAAGGAGAGTTTTTAAAGCCCTGATATTGGCCAATTTTCGGCCATTTAGCAAAGCCAAAGACTTGCATTTTTTGCGATTTTTCGAGGGTAATTGTTTGTCCATAATTCGACTCATATGGATGGAAAAATACAATATTTAATCCCCAGAGGCTTTTTAGGGGGTATTAGGTAAGATTTGGTAACTAGTTTTGAAGAAAAAAAGAGAGTTTTCAAAACACTTGATTTTGGCCAATTGTCGGCCATTTAGCAAGGCTATAGACTTGCCTTTTTTGCGATTTTTCGAGGGTAATTTTTTCTCCATAATTCGACTCACACTGATGGAAAAATGCCTTAATTAATCAATAGAGGCTATTTAGGGGGTATTAGGTAAGATTTGGTAAGTATTTTTGAAGAAAAAAAGAGAGTTTTCAAAACCCTTGATTTTGGCCAATTTTCGGCCATTTTGCAAGGCTATAGACTTGCCTTTTTTGCCATTTTTCCAGGGAAAATTTTTCTCCATAATTCGACTCATATTGATGGAAAAATACCTTACTTAATCCCTAGAGGCAATTTATAGGGTATTAGGTAAGATTTGGTATTTATTTTGAAGAAAAAGAGAGTTTTCAAAACCCTTGATTTTGGCCAATTTTCGGACATTTAGCAAGGCTATAGACTTGCCTTTTTTGCGATTTTTCGAGGGTAATTTTTTCTCCATAATTCGACTCATATTGATGGAAAAATACCTTATTTACGCCCTAGACGCTATTTAGGGGGTATTAGGTAAGATTTGGTAACTATTTTTGAAGAAAAATGAGAGTTTTCAAAAGCCCTAATTTTTGCCTATTTTGGCCATTCAGCAAGGCTATAGACTTGCATTTTTGCGATTTTTCGAAAGTAATTTTTCTCCATAATTCGACTCATATTGATGGAAAAATACCTTATTTACGCTCTAGACGCTATTTCGGGGGTATTTGGTAAGATTTGGTAACTATTTTTGAAGAAAAAAGAGAGTTTTCAAAAGCCCTAATTTTATCACATATCCTTCCTGATGAGATCACATGAGAAACGCGCACGCGCCTGGCAGGCCATTATGTGCTTGCGTCTTGTACAAGTAGGTCATGATGGCGGGCCTTCAAGTCAAGGGAATTTTAATCTATGAATATCTTTTGCATCGTTTGCAAATTTATGGATTTTTATTCCAAAGCTGAAAGATAAGTTGTTTATTGCTTTTAAACAGCAAGTATCGTTTTTGTTTGATTTCTGCAGTTCATTTTCTGTTGGTTTATGTTTCCTGGCCCAAAATAGGGCCTAGGATAGCTTCACGTGGAGAGAAACATAGTTGCTTTTTCTTTTCCAATTTGTTTTTTCAGACAATTGTTGAAGTCGAAGCTGTATCAACTTTGGTGATGATAAAGACAAAGATATCGCTACGGATGACACTTATATTTTGCGGTGTTCATCCTCTTCCCAACGCCATGTTGTGGATGATGGCAGCGATCAAGAGGCAACTACTAATGACACTTCATAGTGTTCATCACTCTCCCAACTTCTTAGTTGTGGATGAAGGTAGTTGGCCTACAGAGTAGCCGAAATGGCCAATTCTAGCTTTCTTATTGCGAAAGTTAGTATTACTCTGTTTTGGACCAGTGATTTAGTCACGTGTCCACTGGATTGGCTTGGAGCCAACAATAGCTTTCCTATGGAGAAAGTGAATATCGTATTTGATGCAACCTGCTAGTCACGTTTCATCTGGAGATGAGAAATGCTTTAAGATCCAGCGATAATTTGTTATAGACAAATTGAATATCGCCTTTCCTTGGAGTCTGCGAGTCAGATGTCCTCTGAAGACGATGCAACATGGGAGCCAATGAAAGCTTTCCAAGGTATAGAAAACCTGCTTTCTTGTAGAGAAAGCTTGTATGCTATTTCGGAACCTGCATTACAATCAGGTTTCTGCTGCACATGATGCATTGTTTACAAGCCAGAGAGAAGATGTCTCATTCAGGCTGCCAGTATGAATTATTTATGGTACTTGTGTAGCAGGTTATGCCTTGTTTTTCCCACATCATTATACATGATGATGGATGGCCTTAGACAAAACAAGAAATGTCTTGTAAAGGTAAGAATCACCTTTCTTCAGGACCTGCATGGCAGATGTCTCCTGTTTTCTCATCATGTTATTTGATGATGAATAGCCTAATAATGAATGAAGAAAGTGTCATCAGGCTAAAGTGCCTCATAAGCCCTAAAGGCTTAATGGATTTTTAGAGAGTTTATTGAATTTTCTCTCTCAGACAACCTCTGTTTGTTTTTTCGAAATGAGGTTTTGTGAATGGCATGGGCTTTGTTGTAAAAGTTAGAACATACCCTGCCATAGTCCTGGAATTTAAGGAACAATTGGAAAGAGTATCAAGTGGACATGTATCAAGAAAAGAAAGATTTTTCTGGAAATCCTTTCCAATCAGAAGTCAATTCTGATTACAAAAGAAGCGGCAGACAAGTTCAGTTGGCCTAATGTCAATGATATCAACATTTCGGAGTTCAAGAAAAGAAACTTATGCATGTTGGCCAGTCGAGCTAAAAAAGCCAGCATATGGAAACCTAACAGCCTAGCAAGGACAACATGGAATCATGTTTTGCGCTCACGGCTTAAATTAGTTGCGTGTCAATGTAGCGCCATTTGTTAGTCCTCTGCAAGAAAGAAATACAACAATATTGATTGTCTTTCAAGTCTTCAATAGACAAATTACTTTTGCAGAATTCTGCAGTATACAATCTAAGAAGAGAAGAATTTGGATATGCAACATGCATGCATATTCCTTGTTTAAAGTAATGTGGGCAATGGGGCTTGTCTCTTCGAAACAGAATGAGAAACTAGACACAGGTTTGCTTTGTCAATATCTTTTGAGAAAGCTTATACTTTCTTCAAGCAAATGCAATGAAGAACAATTTATCCTGTATTGAGGATCGTGGAATCAGAGTTGATCATCTCTGTCATAATGTTGATATGAGATAACATTGTGATATCACAAATAACAACTATAACTGACAAAATCTAATAGAAAGACCCATGTTTATGATTCCAATGATTCCTGATATTCAAATCTTAGATTGGTTAAGATTTGATATTTACATTGAACAGTTGTTCAATAGACTTCAGAAGCCATGCATCTTATGCATTAGGCTCTGTGCACATTTACTGGGATTGTGTTAAAACTATTTTTTCTCTTGTATGGGAAAATATATAGATTTATATGCTTGCTTGTGAGCTTGTCTGGAAAGTCACATTAGCAAATGCTCTATCTTATTAAAGTCTGCAGTTCTTTCCTTTTTTAAAGCAGAGCATTTTTTCAGTCCAGTATTATATGGATGATTTTTTCTTGCAGTGTTTTTGTAGTATGGGTACATACAACTTATTTTCAAGAAAGAAACAGTTTTCATGATGTTTCAAACTCTGTTGAGGTGCTCCCTTATATGGGACACTTTAGAGCTCTTGGTTCGCCATTAGCTCATGGTTTTCATTTAATCAACTGAAACTCGAAATGGCATATTGTTCGTTTTCATATTGAAATTGAAAGTCAAAGGAACATCATTTCAGATGTGTTCGTTTTTTAATGATTCTAGTTCATTTTATAGCTCAGCTATTGCATGAATCATTATCAAAATTTGAAGATGTTTGGATCAAACATAGAATATGATTTGTTTTTTGCAAATTTTAATTTCACCTAGTATATTAGGTTTGATGGCAGATTATTCAAATGGAACATGTTGTTTCATCATGTCATATCTGGTGCACATTTTGAGAAACGTGCTCAGGCCTTAAAATTTTGCTTTCTACTACTGCTGCTATTCCAAGAAGAAGAAGGAATACGCTGGAATACCATACCTTCGGAGTACGAATTTCATGATCAAATAGAGTAGCTAACATAAGCTATGTCAACATAGTCTTAATGAAAAAAGTATCATTAAGACTTCACAAATATTATTGATTTGTGTATTCATTAGATTGCAGCTAGCTTTTAAGCAATATGCATTGCTTGCTGATATTTCAGATGTTCAGGAAACCTAGCTATTTAGCTAGCTTTCCATGTTTTTTACTCAACTCAGTAGTAATTTACATCACGTTGTAGGAGTTTGACACGATGAAATAAATCTTTTCTTCAGTACTTTCCTGGTATTACCATGCCTTTAGAAAGGAAAGGAAGTTTTAAGCTACAAGGAGAGTTAAGAGCTGAAAGCAGTTCTGCTGTTTTCAACAACAAGGATGCTCATCCTATTTCGAAAATCTAATTGTATTGTTTGTGTAATCAAAACTATTTCCTTGAGTTTTTAAAGGAGTTCCAGACTCAACCTTTGTGGTTAAACCTGTGCTTTTGGAGAATAAGATCACAAATAGCAATGAAGAATCTGCAGAGGAGAGTGGCAATCTTGTTGCCATTATAACTGCCTTTCATCAAGGTATTCCTGTTTATCACTTTGTTGTTTTCAGAACAGCAAGTAGCTATTATATTAGCATGAGGCTCTATATAATTTATTTAGCCTTTTACCTGCGTATTAGTCAGATGCAGCTCGGAGATTATTCTCCTGTTCCAATGTCCTGCAGTCCCCTGCAGTTTGGATGCTTTTTAGGATGCTATCCTTGCTTTAGTTGCTGCACATTGATGTTAGTCAATTTTCTATTGTAAGACTAACAACAACACGGAAGAGAGTCTGTCTGGCTATCATTCATCTGGGTACACTTGACGTTTACAGAATCCGTCTAATGCTAGAGGCATGCAACCTTTATTGCATAAATTGCATGTATTTTTCCCTATATGCCGGTAGTGCTTTTGTTCAGTTGCAACTCAAAGTCGCGGATTTTTTTACCGCAGTACGAAGGCTGAGGCCTGTTCTATCACAATCTGTTGGGACATTGAAGATCTCCTAACATCAGCTTCTGTTTATTACAGAAAACATAAGTAGTTTACTTTATTATTAAAATACTTTTTCTGCATTATTACATGCACACCGTGTTTATAAATTGCACATTCATAGACCTTCTCTTTAAGGTAACCATGTCTTACAGTGTAATTCTCACAGTACAACTGTGATTTTGAAATAGTTACATTACAACTATTTATTGTGTGTTGATTGGACACATTGTTGCATTTTCAGGGCACTCTGTTAATTTCTGATGTGTTCCTGTCTCAATGCTTTGAAGTCTCATGTGATCTCATCAGGAAGGATATGTGATAAAATTCCTAAATTAAATGATAACTTTAGGTTTGAAATTTAATTACAATTTTATCACATATCCGAACTGATGAGATTACATGCCCACCCGACAAGACTTCGTTCTACCCTCCCTTGCAGTATCAGTTCTTTGACCATTTCATGGGAAAGATACTGGTTCATTGCTCAGATACGGTTGTTTCAACGTATACGGAGTATACTTGAGCATGACTTGTCTTTATTGAGACAGTCACACATGTTCAAGAATGGCCTGCCAGGCGCGTGCGCGTTTCTCATGTAATCTCATCAGTTCGGATATGTGATAAAATTGTAATTAAATTTCAAACCTAAAGTTATCATTTAATTTAGGAATTGACTTGCCTTTTTGCGATTTTTCGAAAGTAATTTTTTCTCCATAATTCGACTCATATTGATGGAAAAATACCTTATTTACGCCCTAGACGCTATTTAGGGGGTATTAAGTAAGATTTGGTAAGTATTTTTGAAGAGAAAAGAGAGTTTTCAAAAGCCCTGACTTTGGTCAATTTTCGGCCATTTAGCAAGGCTATAGACTTGCCTTTTTTGCAATTTTTCCAGGGTAATTTTTTCTCCATAATTCGACTCATATTGATGGAAAAATACCTTATTTAATCCCTAGAGGCTATTTAGGGGGTATTGGGTAAGATTTGGTAAGTATTTTTGAAGAGAAAAGAGAGTTTTCAAAAGCCCTGATTTTGGTCAATTTTCGGCCATTTAGCAAGGCTATAGACCTGCCTTTTTTGCGATTTTTCAGGGTAGTTTTTTCTGCATAATTCGACTCATATTGATGGAATAATACCTTATTTTAACCTTAGAGGCTATTTAGGGGGTCTTAGGTAAGATTTGGTAGCTATTTTTGTAGAAAAAAGAGAGTTTTCAAAAGCCTTGATTCGGCCAATTTTCGGCCATTTAGCAAGGCTATAGACTTGCCTTTTTTGCGATTTTTTGAGGGTAATTTTTTCTCCATAATTCGACTCATATTGATAGAAAAATACCTTACATAATCCCTAGAGGCTATTTAGGGGATATTAGGTAAGATTTGGTAAGTATTTTTGAAGAAAAAAAGAGAGTTTTCAAAACCCTTGATTTTGGCCAATTTTCGGCCATTTAGCAAGGCTATAGACTTGCCTTTTTTGCCATTTTTCCAGGGAAAATTTTTCTCCATAATTCGACTCATATTGATGGAAAAATACCTCACTTAATCCCTAGAGGCAATTTATAGGGTATTAGGTAAGATTTGGTCTTTATTTTTGAAGAAAAAAGACAGTTTTCAAAACCCTTGATTTTGGCCAATTTTCGGCCATTTAGCAAGGCTATAGACTTGCCTTTTTTTGCGATTTTTCGAAAGTAATTTTTTCTCCATAATTCGACTCATATTGATGGAAAAATACCTTATTTAAGCCCTAGACGCTATTTAGGGGGTATTAAGTAAGATTTAATAAGTATTTTTGAAGAAAAAAGAGAGTTTTCAAAACCCTTGAATTTGGCCAATTTTCGGCCATTTAGCAAGGCTATAGACTTGCCTTTTTGCCATTTTTCCAGGGAAAATTTTTCTCCATAATTCGACTCATATTGATGGAAAAATACGTTATTTAATCCCCAGAGGCTTTTTAGGGGGTATTAGGTAAGATTTGGTAACTAGTTTTGAAGAAAAAAAGAGAGTTTTCAAAACACTTGATTTTGGCCAATTGTCGGCCATTTAGCAAGGCTATAGACTTGCCTTTTTTGCGATTTTTCGAGGGTAATTTTTTCTCCATAATTCGACTCACACTGATGGAAAAATGCCTTAATTAATCAACAGAGGCTATTTAGGGGGTATTAGGTAAGATTTGGTAACTATTTTTGAAGAAAAAGGAGAGTTTTTAAAGCCCTGATATTGGCCAATTTTCGGCCATTTAGCAAAGCCAAAGACTTGCATTTTTTGCGATTTTTCGAGGGTAATTGTTTGTCCATAATTCGACTCATATGGATGGAAAAATACAATATTTAATCCCCAGAGGCTTTTTAGGGGGTATTAGGTAAGATTTGGAAACTAGTTTTGAAGAAAAAAAGAGAGTTTTCAAAACACTTGATTTTGGCCAATTGTCGGCCATTTAGCAAGGCTATAGACTTGCCTTTTTTGCGATTTTTCGAGGGTAATTTTTTCTCCATAATTCGACTCACACTGATGGAAAAATGCCTTAATTAATCAATAGAGGCTATTTAGGGGGTATTAGGTAAGATTTGGTAAGTATTGTTGAAGAAAAAAAGAGAGTTTTCAAAACCCTTGATTTTGGCCAATTTTCGGCCATTTAGCAAGGCTATAGACTTGCCTTTTTTGCCATTTTTCCAGGGAAAATTTTTCTCCATAATTCGACTCATATTGATGGAAAAATACCTTACTTAATCCCTAGAGGCAATTTATAGGGTATTAGGTAAGATTTGGTATTTATTTTTGAAGAAAAAAGAGAGTTTTCAAAACCCTTGATTTTGGCCAATTTTCGGACATTTAGCAAGGCTATAGACTTGCCTTTTTTGCGATTTTTCGAGGGTAATTTTTTCGCCATAATTCGACTCATATTGATGGAAAAATACCTTATTTACGCCCTAGACGCTATTTAGGGGGTATTAGGTAAGATTTGGTAACTATTTTTGAAGAAAAAAGAGAGTTTTCAAAAGCCCTAATTTTTGCCTATTTTGGCCATTCAGCAAGGCTATAGACTTGCATTTTTTGCGATTTTTCGAAAGTAATTTTTTCTCCATAATTCGACTCATATTGAAGGAAAAATACCTTATTTAAGCCCTAGACGCTATTTAGGGGGTATTAAGTAAGATTTAATAAGTATTTTTGAAGAAAAAAGAGAGTTTTCAAAACCCTTGAATTTGGCCAATTTTCCGCCATTTAGCAAGGCTATAGACTTGCCTTTTTGCCATTTTTCCAGGGAAAATTTTTCTCCATAATTCGACTCATATTGATGGAAAAATACGTTATTTAATCCCTAGAGGCTACTTAGGGGGTATTAGGTAAGATTTGGTACTTATTTTTGAAGAAAAAAGAGACTTTTCAAAAGCCCTGATTTTGGTCAATTTTCGGCCATTTAGCAAGGCTATAGACTTGCCTTTTTTGCGATTTTTCAGGGTAATTTTTGGAGGGTAATTTTTTCTCCATAATTCGACTCCAATTGATGGAAAAATACCTTACTTAATCCCTAGAGGAAATTTTCAGGGTATTAGGTAAGATTTGGTATTTATTTTTGAAGAAAAAACAGAGTTTTCAAAACCCTTGATTTTGGCCAATTTTCGGACATTTAGCAAGGCTATAGACTTGCCTTTTTTGCGATTTTTCGAGGGTAATTTTTTCTCCATAATTCGACTCATATTGATGGAAAAATACCTTATTTACGCCCTAGACGCTATTTAGGGGGTATTAGGTAAGATTTGGTAACTATTTTTGAAGAAAAATGAGAGTTTTCAAAAGCCCTAATTTTTGCCTATTTTGGCCATTCAGCAAGGCTATAGACTTGCCTTTTTTTTTGACTTTTCGAGGGTGATTTTTTCTCCATAATTCGACTCATATTGATGGAAAAATACCTTATTTACGCTCTAGACGCTATTTCGGGGGTATTAGGTAAGATTTGGTAACTATTTTTGAAGAAAAAAGAGAGTTTTCAAAAGCCCTAATTTTTGCCTGTTTTGGCCATTCAGCAAGGCTATAGACTTGCCTTTTTTGCGATTTTTCGAAAGTAATTTTTTCTCCATAATTCGACTCATATTGATGGAAAAATACCTTATTTACGCCCTAGACGCTATTTAGGGGGTATTAAGTAAGATTTGGTAAGTATTTTTGAAGAGAAAAGAGAGTTTTCAAAAGCCCTGACTTTGGTCAATTTTCGGCCATTTAGCAAGGCTATAGACTTGCCTTTTTTGCAATTTTTCCAGGGTAATTTTTTCTCCATAATTCGACTCATATTGATGGAAAAATACCTTATTTAATCCCTAGAGGCTATTTAGGGGGTATTGGGTAAGATTTGGTAAGTATTTTTGAAGAGAAAAGAGAGTTTTCAAAAGCCCTGATTTTGGTCAATTTTCGGCCATTTAGCAAGGCTATAGACCTGCCTTTTTTGCGATTTTTCAGGGTAGTTTTTTCTGCATAATTCGACTCATATTGATGGAATAATACCTTATTTTAACCTTAGAGGCTATTTAGGGGGTCTTAGGTAAGATTTGGTAGCTATTTTTGTAGAAAAAGGAGAGTTTTCAAAAGCCTTGATTCGGCCAATTTTCGGCCATTTAGCAAGGCTATAGACTTGCCTTTTTTGCGATTTTTTGAGGGTAATTTTTTCTCCATAATTCGACTCATATTGATAGAAAAATACCTTACATAATCCCTAGAGGCTATTTAGGGGATATTAGGTAAGATTTGGTAAGTATTTTTGAAGAAAAAAGAGAGTTTTCAAAACCCTTGATTTTGGCCAATTTTCGGCCATTTAGCAAGGCTATAGACTTGCCTTTTTGCCATTTTTCCAGGGAAAATTTTTCTCCATAATTCGACTCATATTGATGGAAAAATACCTTACTTAATCCCTAGAGGCAATTTATAGGGTATTAGGTAAGATTTGGTATTTATTTTTGAAGAAAAAAGAGAGTTTTCAAAACCCTTGATTTTGGCCAATTTTCGGCCATTTAGCAAGGCTATAGACTTGCCTTTTTTGGGATTTTCGAAAGTAATTTTTTCTCCATAATTCGACTCATATTGATGGAAAAATACCTTATTTAAGCCCTAGACGCTATTTAGGGGGTATTAAGTAAGATTTAATAAGTATTTTTGAAGAAGAAAGAGAGTTTTCAAAACCCTTGAATTTGGCCAATTTTCGGCCATTTAGCAAGGCTATAGACTTGCCTTTTGCCATTTTCCAGGGAAAATTTTTCTCCATAATTCGACTCATATTTTTGGCCAATTAATGCGTGGCGGTCTCTAACGCAGACAAAAGAGGCACAAACACACAACAGGGTTGGCAGAATTTGGGATCGTATTAGGCAAATTCAGTACAGCATAATAAATATTAAAGACACATTTGCTTTAGATTCTCATTTGCCACCAACTTCTTGGTGGCCAACCCGCCTACTACGATCCAATAAGTGATTAATAGTAATTGTTTTCGAGTTCAACAATATCATCTTATGTAAACAGTGTTCTGATATGCGTTAATTTGCAAGAGACATCATCGGCCAGCTTGATTCTCATTGGTTGTTCGGACCAGATCTTCCCAGGACTGCTACCTTTACGACCATTACGACCTTTCGTCCTTCAAAGAAGATGCTGCTGTCTTCATTGATTGTCTTCTGACAACGGTTGCTAGCAGTGACTTTTCGAAAGCATTCATCTTTTCTGTCTTCAAGGATAATTGACGATAATTTCTTCGCTTTCAACTTAAAGAAAAGGGGTAATGACTTAGCATTTCATTCGTGTGTGCAAGAACATGAAATTTCTATACGTGGGTTACACCCGCTTGCTACTATCAGACCATATTTATCATACAGTTATTCGTAAGTATTGTATACGCAACGATAGTGATGTTTGTGGGAAAATTCGCAGACGATTACATATGTTTCGTGCGCTTCATTGGTATAGCTACATTTGCTTCATACGCTTCATGCGCTTATAAGCGTACATATGTTTACATATACGCTCAAGAGATTAGCTACATACGCTCATAAGATTACATACGCTTCATACGAGCTCATGAGCTTACATACGCTTACATAAGCCTGTGGGCCTACATACGCTTCATACGCTTACATACGCTGATATGTTTACATACGCTTATAAGATTACATACGCTTCATCGCGTACGTACGCTCATATGTTTACATACGCTCATGAGCTTACATACGCTTCATACGCTTACATACGCTGATATGTTTACATACGCTCATAAGATTACATACGCTTCATCGCTTACTTACGCTCATATGTTTACATACGCTCATGAGCTTACATACGCTTCATACGCTTACATACGCTGATATGTTTACATACGCTCATAAGATTACATACGCTTCATCGCTTACGTACGCTCATATGTTTACATACATGAGATTACATACGCTTCATCGCTTACGTACGCTCATATGTTTACATACGCTCATGAGCTTACATACGCTTCATACGCTTACATACGCTGATATGTTTACATACGCTCATAAGATTACATACGCTTCATCGCTTACGTACGCTCATATGTTTACATACATGAGATTACATACGCTTCATCGCTTACGTACGCTCATATGTTTACATACGCTCATGAGCTTACATACGCTTCATATGGACACCTATGCATACATACGCTCGTTTATGTGCCTAAAAGACAGGACATTAAACGGAACTACCGTGGTGGAGAAACTCGGATTCCATTTTTCCTGGAACATCGGGACCTTGTTGCGAAACTTTCGCTTTCTCGCCTCAGTAGGGGTATTTCGTTTGCTAGTTGTCATTCAACATTTAAGCTGACTCAGTTGTTAATGACTTAGTAGGGTGTATTATTTCATTATAACGCTCTTTGGTCTTCCAAGCCAGTAAACAAGCAATAAGTACGAACGGCTGATAGTACTGGGATTCGTAAGTTGGGGAAAGTCCTTAGGATAACAACTGAACATGATACGATTTACCCGATCATTGCAATTTCATAAGAAGTTGATGACCTTTGGCCTTCTAAAATATGATTTTTTTTGTTGTTGTTGACCTTTTGATAGGGATTTTAAGCATTCTACCATTCTTCAAACTTCGAGCATGGTATCTGGTGAAACTTCGGTATAATGACGAGTTCTTGCCTTAGACTATGCTATTTTTGTGCGCATTTTTTTTCTTGTATATTTACAGTGATCCTAGGAAGATTAATCACTTGATGCAAATTAGGCGCCTCTCGATCCTGAGAGTGTGTGCTTCTCGAATATGGACTTGTTTAGACTGCATTGATAACTCCAATCGACTTTTAGAAGAAAACACCACCCGATCCTGAAGGGGAGTCATGCAAGGCTTGTATATTCGCCTTACCACAATCGTTGAATGCATAGTACCTTTGACTTCAATAACTTAATAAATTGCGGTCATTCATACATTGTACATTCGCCTTGCCACAAGCATCCACATTGTACCTTCGCCTTCTACAAAGCTTCAACTTTGCATAACACAGTGAGTACAGCAATAGTATAGCAATAGTATAGCAATAGTTTAGCAATAGTGTAGCAATAGTACAGCAATAGTACAGCAATAGTATAGCAATAGTGCCGCAATAGTACAGCAATAGTATAGCAATAGTATAGCAATAGTTCAGCAATAGTATAGCAATATTAAAGCAATAGTATAGCAATAGTACAGCAATAGTATAGCAATAGTACAGCAATAGTACAGCAATAGTATAGCAATAGTACAGCAATAGTATAGCAATAGTACAGCAATAGTACAGCAATAGTATAGCAATAGTAGCTATAGCAATAGTTTAGCAATAGTATAGCAATAGTACAGCAATAGTATAGCAATATTAAAGCAATAGTAGCAATAGGACAGCAATAGTATAGCAATAGTAGCAATAGTACAGCAATAGTATAGCAATATAGCAATAGTATAGCAATAGTATAGCAATAGTACAGCAATAGTATCGCAGTGGTACATCAATAGTATAGCAATAGTATAGCAATAAATATCAAGTGGCTCATTCATACATTGTACATTACATTGTACATTGCCACAAGCATCCACATTGTGCCTTCGCCTTCAATAAAGCTTCAACTTGCATAACACAGCGAGTACAGCAATAATATAGCAATAGCATAGCAATATATGTCAAGTGGCTCATTCAAACATTGTACATTCTCCTTGCCACAAGCATCCACATTGTACCTTCGCCTTCAATAAAGCTTCAACTTGCATAACTCAGTGTGTATAGCTACCAAAGCACTATACAATATATATCAAGTGGCTCATTCATACCTTGCACACTGGCCCAGGCACAAGTATCCACATTGTGCCTTTGCCTTCAGTAATGCTTCAACTTTGCACAAGACAGTGAGTACAGCAATGGTATAGCAATAGTATAGCAATATATATCAATTGGCTCATTCATACATTGTACATTCGCCTTGCCACAAGCATCCACATTGTACCTTCACCTTCAATAAAGTTTCAACTTGCATAGTACAATGGGTATAGCTACCCAAAGCAATACACAATATATATCAAGTGGCTCATTCATACATTGTACATTCGCCTTGCCACAAGCATCCACATTGTACCTTCGCCTTCAGCAAAGCTTCAAATTTGCATAACACAGTGAGTACAGCTACCCAAAGCAATACACAATATATATAAGTGGCTCATTCATACATTGTACATTCGCCTTGCCACAAGCATCCACATTGTACCTTCGCCTTCAGCAAAGCTTCAAATTTGCATAACACAGTGAGTACAGCTACCCAAAGCAATATACAATATATATAAGTGGCTCATTCATACATTGTACATTCGCCTTGCCACAAGCATCCACATTGTACCTCCGCCTTCAGCAAAGCTTCAAATTTGCATAATACAGTGAGTACAGCTTACCCAAAGCAATATACAATATATATCAAGTGGCTCATTCATACATTGTACATTCGCCTTTCCCCGGAGCATTCCTTGCCTTCAACCTTCGCCTTCAATTCAGTGATATATAAGCATTATGGGGCTCATTAAATTCCTCAAATGCACCCGCATTGGCCCCATTATCTCTGGAATCGTATATTTGCCTTCAGCAAGTCATAATATAGTATAGCTAAGCAAAACAACAAACCATCACGTATTAAGTGGCATATCTGGCATAGTCATAATATTGTTGCTTCGCCTTTGGCTTGGAGTAAGCCTGATATTGCCTGCAAATCAATAATATGCGTATGGGCCCTCCCATAACCTTTGTCTGTCGTTAGTCATCACTTCAGCATCATTTGAATATCAATAGAGCTATTACTACTAATCGAGTTCCAAGGACAAGGCAATTTAATAATACCTCTTGTATGAATAATGGCAATGTTTTTAACAGCTTCAAAATGGGATAATAAGCTCAGCAGCCAAAAGTCTACTACCTCGCATGAACATTGATGTGGGCTGACGAACTGAACGATACCTGGGAGCCGAGGTCTAACTTATTCTTGAAAGTGGACCTATCGATAACCACCGATACCCAATAACCAATACGCAACCAAATGGGACCTTTGTTAATGCAGGCACAAGTGTGATGATACAATTTTTCTGATTATTGCAATCAACCTGACTTTCAGGCAACTCAGCTTATAGGAACCGACTCTTTAGGCTTAGTTATATCAGTTGCTACTTAGTGAAAGAGATTCTTGCAAATCCAAGATTACTTTGAATTACATGGTTTACTTCTTGTTCTAATTTGAGCAGGCTTAGCTCTTTGACTCAGAAGGTGTGATATTACCTTGAGGGCTGCTAGCTAAGTAGCCAAGAAGTTTCTCTACAATGCAGATTCATTGACTCGCATAATAGAACCTCATTCAGTTGGATAAGAGGCTGTGTGCGCATACTCAGTGGAAAAAACATTTTGGTAAAACCTTTTCTTCAGGAACCTCAATATATTTGACCGCGGCTGGGTTAACTCAGACAAACCAATAGGGAACAATACAATGTCATACAAACCCAAGGGACCTAGACCTCATCTACTTGCCAGCTCAGTTCTTAGCCATTGACTGAGTCGGCTTGATTGATTCATGTTAGATCAGTGCTAATTCTAGAGCAGGCCTGTTCAACAACACAGCCTAAAAATGCAGCCCTTATTCAGCTTTTGAGCATTCAGGGGTGTTGGTTTTGTTTAACAATTCAGCATTTATCATGCTTGGTGAACACTGTTAAATTCATTTAGATTCTCATTTGAATCCTCATTTTTTGGATAACCTGTAAAGAAATTAATTACCCTGTGGAAAGAAAATGGTTAACACTAGCCTAAAGAACACATGCCAATGGAACAATTTCCATGCAGGGAATGTGTTGTAGAGACAATCATTGGCTTAACCCTTTGGGAAGCATCTTTTCACAAGCTTCGACTATTATTTTGACTTCCATAAGTAGTTCCATGTATTGTTACTAGAATTACTGTCTCTTTTACTAGGAGAGGGTGGGTGGGAGAAGAAAGGACAACTACGATATATGACATAAATCCACAAGTTTGCTATTTAGCAGAAGAATTGCAAGCTCCCATCAACACTGCTCTAATGGCTGAATGCCAAGCACATGGCTGCATACAAAGGGACTAGAACTGAGACCTTCAGATTAATTATCATTTACGCCTGCGGCGTAAATGGACCATTAATGCGTGGCGGTCTCTAACGCAGACAAAAGAGGCACAAACACACAACAGGGTTGGCAGAATTTGGGATCGTATTAGGCAAATTCAGTACAGCATAATAAATATTAAAGACACATTTGCTTTAGATTCTCATTTGCCACCAACTTCTTGGTGGCCAACCCGCCAAAATACCGCCCAAATAGCCAACCCTTGACATACATACACCGAATGAACAGTTGAGTGGCAAGGACTGATTTTGACTTTGCCTGAACAGTGATATCTTTGCAGCCAATTGTAATGCACATTTAGTAACTATGAAAATCAAGTACTTGCTGACCAGTAATAGCTTTGCTTAATACCAATTTAAAACTATGAGAGGAACCTGTGCCTGTGGTGATACCAAAAACTGTATAATAATTGCAACCATTAGCTGTACAGATTAGGACCTCCACCTACAGTAATCAAAGTCATAACAATGAATTTGTGATGATGATAGCAGTGGTGTTAATTAAAGAGCCTGACAGATGAATTGTTACTTGGTTTCAGACACTAAGCAGGTTATAGCAAGAGACATAAGAGAATAACTTTGATTAGGGATTCCTATGTAAATAACATTTGTCATATCGTAAGGTTTCTGATAACAAAAACTTGGGAGTCTTAGATTGTGTCCCGAGCTGTGCTGCAAAAGAATGGGATTGGATTGCAAGCATGCATGCTATATATGCTGGGGCCCTACAGGTTTATGCATAACTCGGCCAAAGGAAATTAAATTAACGTGAAAGAAATCCCTTGGGTGGGGCAATGGAATTCCTTTCTCAAATCGGACTGAAGCCAAGTGTTTTCGCAATGAATGAACATAAGAATTCAAAAAATATTAAGAAATACTTCCCATGTAACCTTATTCATTGCTTTAAACTCTGAATTTATACTGTTTCTGCCTCAATTCGTGCATGCTCATCTGACTTTGATTATCATACGCGTCTTCCTATTTCTTCCTCCTTCCCTGGTTTCGGCGCCTTGCCAAGCAGCTGCAAATTCAATGAGTTGAATTTCTCTGTGACAACGTCCAACGTCAGTGAATCTTGGTACTCTTATTACATACACGGATACTCTTCATGTTGATGATTTGTGGATCACGGTTCAGCATGGGGTTTTCTGCTTTGAAATGATTAACAGTCTTGGGCTCTTTGTCTAGGAATAGGCCTTCTTGGATGGCGCTGGTTGGTTTTGACAAAATGTTTACGGTTCAATTTTAAATAAATACAGTCATGACCTTGAAATTCAGTTCCAACTCGAGCACAAGTAGATCTTGCAAAGAAGAAAGGACAACTACGATATATGACATAAATCCACAAGTTTGCTATTTAGCAGAAGAATTGCAAGCTCCCATCAACACTGCTCTAATGGCTGAATGCCAAGCACATGGCTGCATACAAAGGGACTAGAACTGAGACCTTCGCATTAATTATCATTTACGCCTGCGGCGTAAATGGAGATTTGGTAACTAGTTTTGAAGAAAAAGAGAGTTTTCAAAACACTTGATTTTGGCCAATTGTCGGCCATTTAGCAAGGCTATAGACTTGCCTTTTTTGCGATTTTTCGAGGGTAATTTTTTCTCCATAATTCGACTCACACTGATGGAAAAATGCCTTAATTAATCAACAGAGGCTATTTAGGGGGTATTAGGTAAGATTTGGTAACTATTTTTGAAGAAAAAGGAGAGTTTTTAAAGCCCTGATATTGGCCAATTTTCGGCCATTTAGCAAAGCCAAAGACTTGCATTTCTTGCGATTTTTCGAGGGTAATTGTTTGTCCATAATTCGAGTCATATGGATGGAAAAATACAATATTTAATCCCCAGAGGCTTTTGAGGGGGTATTAGGTAAGATTTGGTAACTAGTTTTGAAGAAAAAAAGAGAGTTTTCAAAACACTTGATTTTGGCCAATTGTCGGCCATTTAGCAAGGCTATAGACTTGCCTTTTTTGCGATTTTTCGAGGGTAATTTTTTCTCCATAATTCGACTCACACTGATGGAAAAATGCCTTAATTAATCAACAGAGGCTATTTAGGGGTATTTTCAAAACCCTTGAATTTGGCCAATTTTCGGCCATTTAGCAAGGCTATAGACTTGCCTTTTTTGCCATTTTTCCAGGGAAAATTTTTCTCCATAATTCGACTCATATTGATGGAAAAATACCTTACTTAATCCCTAGAGGCAATTTATAGGGTATTAGGTAAGATTTGGTATTTATTTTTGAAGAAAAAAGAGAGTTTTCAAAACCCTTGATTTTGGCCAATTTTCGGCCATTTAGCAAGGCTATAGACTTGCCTTTTTTTGGGATTTTTCGAAAGTAATTTTTTCTCCATAATTCGACTCATATTGATGGAAAAATACCTTATTTAAGCCCTAGACGCTATTTAGGGGGTATTAAGTAAGATTTAATAAGTATTTTTGAAGAAAAAGAGAGTTTTCAAAACCCTTGAATTTGGCCAATTTTCGGCCATTTAGCAAGGCTATAGACTTGCCTTTTTGCCATTTTTCCAGGGAAAATTTTTCTCCATAATTCGACTCATATTGATGGAAAATAATTAATGCGTGGCGGTCTCTAAAGAGGCACTAACAAAAGAGGTACTAACACACACAGGGTTGGCAGAATTTAGGATCGTATTAGACAAATTCAGTACAGCATAATAAATAATAAAGACACATTTGCTTTAGATTCTCAATTGCCACCAACTTCTTGGTGGCCAACCCGCCAAAATACCGCCAAAATAGCCAACCCTTGACATACATACACCGAATGAACAGTTGAGTGGCAAGGACTGATTTTGACTTTGCCTGAACAGATATCTTTGCAGCCAATTGTAATGCACATTTAGTAACTATGAAAATCAAGTACTTGCTGACCAGTAACAGCTTTGCTTAATACCAATTTAAAACTATTAGAGGAACCTTGGCCTGTAGTGATACCAAAACTGTATAATAATTGCAACCATTAGCTGTACAGATTAGGACCTCCACCTACAGTAAACAAAGTCATAACAATGAATTTGTGATGATGATAGCAGTGGTGTTAATTAAAGAGCCTGAAAGATGAATTGTTATTTGGTTTAAATCATAAGAATTCAAAAATATTAAGAAATACTTCCCATGTAACCTTATTCATTGCTTTAAACTCTGAATTTATACTGTTTCTGCCTCAATTCGTGCATGCTCATCTGACTTTGATTATCATACGCGTCTTCCTATTTCTTCCTCCTTCCCTGGTTTCGGCGCCTTGCCAAGCAGCTGCAAATTCAATGAGTTGAATTTCTCTGTGACAACGTCCAACGTCAGTGAATCTTGGTACTCTTATTACATACACGGATACTCTTCATGTTGATGATTTGTGGATCACGGTTCAGCATGGGGTTTTTCTGCTTTGAAATGATTAACAGTCTTGGGCTCTTTGTCTAGGAATAGGCCTTCTTGAATGGCGCTGGTTGGTTTTGACAAAATGTTTACGGTTCAATTTTTAAATAAATACAGTCATGACCTTGAAATTCAGTTCCAACTCGAGCACAAGTAGATATATGACATAAATCCGCAAGTTTGCTATTTAGCAGAAGAATTGCAAGCTCCCATCAACACTGCTCTAATGGCTGAATGCCAAGCACATGGCTGCATACAAAGGGACTAGAACTGAGACCTTCGCATTAATTATCATTTACGCCTGCGGCGTAAATGGACCATTGTCGGCCATTTAGCAAGGCTATAGACTTGCCTTTTTTGCGATTTTTCGAGGGTAATTTTTTCTCCATAATTCGACTCACACTGATGGAAAAATGCCTTAATTAATCAACAGAGGCTATTTAGGGGGTATTAGGTAAGATTTGGTAACTATTTTTGAAGAAAAAGGAGAGTTTTTAAAGCCCTGATATTGGCCAATTTTCGGCCATTTAGCAAAGCCAAAGACTTGCATTTTTTGCGATTTTTCGAGGGTAATTGTTTGTCCATAATTCGAGTCATATGGATGGAAAAATACAATATTTAATCCCCAGAGGCTTTTGAGGGGGTATTAGGTAAGATTTGGTAACTAGTTTTGAAGAAAAAAAGAGAGTTTTCAAAACACTTGATTTTGGCCAATTGTCGGCCATTTAGCAAGGCTATAGACTTGCCTTTTTTGCGATTTTTCGAGGGTAATTTTTTCTCCATAATTCGACTCACACTGATGGAAAAATGCCTTAATTAATCAACAGAGGCTATTTAGGGGGTATTAGGTAAGATTTGGTAACTATTTTTGAAGAAAAAGGAGAGTTTTTAAAGCCCTGATATTGGCCAATTTTCGGCCATTTAGCAAAGCCAAAGACTTGCATTTCTTGCGATTTTTCGAGGGTAATTGTTTGTCCATAATTCGAGTCATATGGATGGAAAAATACAATATTTAATCCCCAGAGGCTTTTGAGGGGGTATTAGGTAAGATTTGGTAACTAGTTTTGAAGAAAAAAAGAGAGTTTTCAAAACACTTGATTTTGGCCAATTGTCGGCCATTTAGCAAGGCTATAGACTTGCCTTTTTGCGATTTTCGAGGGTAATTTTTCTCCATAATTCGACTCACACTGATGGAAAAATGCCTTAATTAATCAACAGAGGCTATTTAGGGGGTATTAGGTAAGATTTGGTAACTATTTTTGAAGAAAAAGGAGAGTTTTTAAAGCCCTGATATTGGCCAATTTTCGGCCATTTAGCAAAGCCAAAGACTTGCATTTTTGCGATTTTCGAGGGTAATTGTTTGTCCATAATTCGAGTCATATGGATGGAAAAATACAATATTTAATCCCCAGAGGCTTTTGAGGGGGTATTAGGTAAGATTTGGTAACTAGTTTTGAAGAAAAAAAGAGAGTTTTCAAAACACTTGATTTTGGCCAATTGTCGGCCATTTAGCAAGGCTATAGACTTGCCTTTTTTGCGATTTTTCGAGGGTAATTTTTTCTCCATAATTCGACTCACACTGATGGAAAAATGCCTTAATTAATCAATAGAGGCTATTTAGGGGGTATTAGGTAAGATTTGGTAAGTATTTTTGAAGAAAAAAAGAGAGTTTTCAAAACCCTTGATTTTGGCCAATTTTCGGCCATTTAGCAAGGCTATAGACTTGCCTTTTTTGCCATTTTTCCAGGGAAAATTTTTCTCCATAATTCGACTCATATTGATGGAAAAATACCTTACTTAATCCCTAGAGGCAATTTATAGGGTATTAGGTAAGATTTGGTATTTATTTTTGAAGAAAAAAGAGAGTTTTCAAAACCCTTGATTTTGGCCAATTTTCGGCCATTTAGCAAGGCTATAGACTTGCCTTTTTTTGCGATTTTTCGAAAGTAATTTTTTCTCCATAATTCGACTCATATTGATGGAAAAATACCTTATTTAAGCCCTAGACGCTATTTAGGGGGTATTAAGTAAGATTTAATAAGAATTTTTGAAGAAAAAAGAGAGTTTTCAAAACCCTTGAATTTGGCCAATTTTCGGCCATTTAGCAAGGCTATAGACTTGCCTTTTTGCCATTTTTCCAGGGAAAATTTTTCTCCATAATTCGACTCATATTGATGGAAAAATACCTTACTTAATCCCTAGAGGCAATTTATAGGGTATTAGGTAAGATTTGGTATTTATTTTTGAAGAAAAAAGAGAGTTTTCAAAACCCTTGATTTTGGCCAATTTTCGGCCATTTAGCAAGGCTATAGACTTGCCTTTTTTTGCGATTTTTCGAAAGTAATTTTTTCTCCATAATTCGACTCATATTGATGGAAAAATACCTTATTTAAGCCCTAGACGCTATTTAGGGGGTATTAAGTAAGATTTAATAAGTATTTTTGAAGAAAAAAGAGAGTTTTCAAAACCCTTGAATTTGGCCAATTTTCGGCCATTTAGCAAGGCTATAGACTTGCCTTTTTGCCATTTTTCCAGGGAAAATTTTTCTCCATAATTCGACTCATATTGATGGAAAAATACGTTATTTAATCCCCAGAGGCTTTTTAGGGGGTATTAGGTAAGATTTGGTAACTAGTTTTGAAGAAAAAAAGAGAGTTTTCAAAACACTTGATTTTGGCCAATTGTCGGCCATTTAGCAAGGCTATAGACTTGCCTTTTTTGCGATTTTTCGAGGGTAATTTTTTCTCCATAATTCGACTCACACTGATGGAAAAATGCCTTAATTAATCAATAGAGGCTATTTAGGGGGTATTAGGTAAGATTTGGTAACTCTTTTTGAAGAAAAAGGAGAGTTTTTAAAGCCCTGATATTGGCCAATTTTCGGCCATTTAGCAAAGCCAAAGACTTGCATTTTTTGCGATTTTTCGAGGGTAATTTTTTGTCCATAATTCGACTCATATGGATGGAAAAATACGATATTTAATCCCCAGAGGCTTTTTAGGGGGTATTAGGTAAGATTTGGTAACTAGTTTTGAAGAAAAAAAGAGAGTTTTCAAAACACTTGATTTTGGCCAATTGTCGGCCATTTAGCAAGGCTTTAGACTTGCCTTTTTTGCGATTTTTCGAGGGTAATTTTTTCTCCATAATTCGACTCACACTGATGGAAAAATGTCTTAATTAATCAATAGAGGCTATTTAGGGGGTATTAGGTAAGATTTGGTAACTATTTTTGAAGAAAAAGGAGAGTTTTTAAAGCCCTGATATTGGCCAATTTTCGGCCATTTAGCAAGGCTATAGACTTGCCTTTTTTGCGTTTTTTCCAGGGTACATTTTTCTCGTTAATTCAACTCATATTGATGGAAAAATACGTTATTTAATCCCTAGAGGCTATTTAGGGGGTATTAGGTAAGCTTTGGTACCTATTTTGGGAGAAAAAGAGAGTTTTCAAAAGACCTGATTTTGGCCAATTTTGGGCCATTTAGCAAGGCTATAGACTTGCCTTTTTTGCGATTTTTCGAGGGAAATTTTTTCTCAATAATTCGACTCACACTGATGGAAAAATGCCTTAATTAATCAATAGAGGCTATTTAGGGGGTATTAGGTAAGATTTGGTAACTATTTTTGAAGAAAAAAGAGAGTTTTTAAAGCCCTGATATTGGCCAATTTTCGGCCATTTAGCAAGGCTATAGATTTGCCTTTTTTGCGTTTTTTCCAGGGTACATTTTTCTCGTTAATTCGACTCATATTGATGGAAAAATACGTTATTTAATCCCTAGAGGCTATTTAGGGGGTATTAGGTAAGATTTGGTAACTATTTTGGAAGAAAAAGAGAGTTTTCAAAAGAACTGATTTTGGCCAATTTTCGGCCATTTAGCAAGGCTATAGACTTGCCTTCTTTGCGATTTTTCGAAGTTAGTTTTTTCTCCATAATTCGACTCGTATTGATGAAAAAATACCTTATTTAATCCCTAGAGGCTATATATGGGGTATTAGGTAAGATATGGTAAGTGTTTTTGTAGAAAAAAGAGAGTCTTCAAAACCCTTGATTTTGGCCATTTTTCGGCCATTTAGCAAGGCTATAGACTTGCCTTTTTGCGATTTTTGGAGGGTAATTTTTTCTCCATAATTCGACTCATACTGATGGAAAAATGCCTTATTTAATCCTTAGAGGCTATTTAGGGGGTATTAGGTAAGATTTGGTAACTATTTTTGAAGAAAAAAGAGAGTTTTTAAAGCCCTGATATTGGCCAATTTTCCGCCATTTAGCAAAGCCAAAGACTTGCCTTTTTTGCGATTTTTCGAGGGTAATTTTTTCTCCATAATTCGACTCATATGGATGGAAAAATACAATACTGAATCCCCAGAGGCTATTTAGGGGGTATTAGGTAAGATTTGGTAACTAGCTTTGAAGAAAAAAAGAAAGTTTTCAAAACACTTGATTATGGCCATTTTTCGGCCATTTGGCAAGGCTATAGACTTGCCTTTTTTGCGATTTTTCGAGGGTAATTTTTTCTCCATAATTCGACTCACATTGATAAAAAAATACCTTATTTAATCCCTAGAGGCTATTTAAGGGGTATTAGGTAAGATTTGGTAACTATTTTTGAGGAAAAAAGAGAGTTTTGAAAACCCTTGATTTTGGCCAATTTTTGGCCATTTAGCAAGGCTATAGACTTGCCTTTTTTGCGAGTTTTCAAGGGTAATTTTTCCTCCGTAATTCGACTCATATTGATTGAAAAATACCTTATTTAATCCCTAGAGGATATTTAAGGGGTATTAGGGAAGATTTGGTTACTAGTTATGAAGAAAAAATAGAGTTTTCAAAACCCTTGATTTTGGCCAATTTTCGGCCATTTAGTAAGGCTATAGACTTGCCTTTTTTGCGATTTTTCGAGAGTAATTTTTTCGCCATAATTCGACTTATATTGATGGAAAAATACCTTTTTAAATCAGTAGAGGATATTTAAGGGGTATTAAGTAAGATTTGGTTATTATTTTGGAGGAAAAAAGAGAGTTTTGAAAACCCTTGATTTCGGCCAATTTTTGACCATTTAGCAAGGGTATAGACTTGCCTTTTTTGCAACTTTCGAGGGTAATTTTTTCTCCATAATTCGACTCATATTGATGGAAAAATACCTTACTTAATCCCTAGGGGCTATTTAAGGGGCATTAGGGAAGATTTGGTTACTATTTTGGAGGAAAAAAGAGAGTTTTGAAAACCCTTGATTTCGGCCAATTTTCGACCATTTATCAAGGGTATAGACTTGCCTTTTTTGCGATTTTTCGAGAGTAATTTTTTCGCCATAATTCGACTCATATTGATGGAAAAATACCTCATTGAATCCCTGGAGGCTATTTAGGTGGTATTAGGTAAGATTTGGTAACTATTTTTGAAGAAAAAAGAGAGTTTTTAAAATCCTTGATTTTGCCCAATTTTCGGCAATTTAGCAGGCATAGATTTTTCGAGGGTGATTTTTCTCCATAATTCGGCTCATGTTGATGGAAAAATACCTTATTTAATCCCTAGTGGCTATTTAGGGGGTTTTAGGTAAAATTTGGTAGCTATGTTTGAAGAAAAAAGAGAGCATTCAAAGCCCTTGATTCTGGCTGATTTTCGGCCATTTAGCAAGGCTATAGACTTGCCTTTTTTGCGATTTATCCATGGTAATTTTTTACATAATTCGACTCATATTGATGGAAAAATACCTTATTTAATCTCTAGAGGTTATTTAGAGGGTATTAGGTAAGATTTGGTAATTACTTTTGAAGAAAAAACAGAGTTCCCAAAAGCCTTGTATTTGACCAATTTTTGGCCATTTCGCGAGACTTGTGTCTTTTGTGATTTTTTGAGGGAAATTTTTTCTCATTAATTCGACTTATATTGATAGAAGAATACCTGATTTTCCTTCTAGAGGCTATTAAAGGGGTATTAGGTATTATTTGAAAATTATTTATGAAGAAAAAGGAAAGTTTTATTACCCCCTGATTTTTGCCGATTTTTGGCCATTTAGCAAGGCTTAGACTTGCCCTTTTTGCGATTTTTTAGGGTACATTTTTCTGCATAATTCGACTCATATTGATAGAAGAATGCTTTATTTAATCCCAAGAGGCTAACCAGGGCTATTTGGTAAGATTTTGTAACTATTTTTTGAAGAAAAAAGATAGTTTTCAAAAACCCTGCTTTTGACCCATTTTAGACCATTCTGCAAGGCTATATAGATTGCAATTTTGAGGGTAATGTTTTCTCCCAAATTTGACTCATATGGATAGAAAAATACCTTATTTACCCACTACAGGCTAATCAGGGTGGCTTTGGTAAGATTTTATAGTGAAATTTGACAAAAACGTTAAGAATCGAAACCTGTCTTTGGACGAATTTTTGGAATTGACAAGTGTTAATAGTTGCTTGAGCCTAGTTTAGATAGCGCATTATGGGCGCAGCGAATTAAATTATTGCCTAAAAATCTGTCTAAGTGTCAATTTCATTCGCTCATAATGCGCTGTATAAACCAACCACTTTTTGAAGCGACTTAAAATCATTAAATGGGCTCATAATGCGCTGCTCCAAGCGAATTACAAGCGAATTATATCTTTTCCTTTAATGCGCTCTGAATTAAATTCACTGTCTAAATCCATCATGCAGTGTAGAGCGCTCTAACAGCGCATCATTCGTGACGCAAGCTGAATTTAATTCACCGCGTCCATAATGCGCTGTCTGAACTAGGCCTTAGCAACTAGCAAGGCGATATACACAGTTGGATTTTTTGGCCTTTCTTGAAAGGTAAGTTCATGGTCGTCCCAAAGTCCAACAAAATAAGTTGACAGAATGTATTTGCCCACAAAGGGTATCTGGGGAGCTGGATATATTTGACATTCATTTCTGTAGAAAAGAAGGAGTTTTGAATTTTGAAGTCCCAGAATTCAGCCCATGATTGGCCATTTTGGCAGACTGTATACGTGGATTTTAGCCTTTTTCGAGCTGTAAACATGCGCATAGCTTTAATAAATGCATATTGGTCACAGTTATGTTTATGGTGATTTGCATCAATGTTAGGCCAGCCCTCCATCAGAGAACGATATGAAATAATGACAACCAGAATATTTACACTGTACATTATACGTTGAAAACGAAGAACAATTTCACTGCTTCTTAATTCTTAAAATCTTTTAATCAGTGATGTAATGCCTACAGTCTTCGATATGTAATAGTTACGAGTTATATTTTTAAACCACAAATTCGATAATGATTGGACCTCCATGGAGGCTCTGTTAGGGGGAGGGGGTAGTTTAAGGGTAGTTATCCTACCCTTAAACTCTGTCTGACGTAACCTCAGCACTTCACGCAAAGCGCTCAAACGCTGGCCTAATTTTGTATCTAATAGTAGAACCGGCCTAACCTGTTTTATGGGAGCAAGCACGCAAGTTACAAGCAAGTTACATTTAAAATCTGGTGGCTGTTAATGCATGAAGTCTGAAGAAGATCTTCCAAAATATGCTCGCCTCAAATCAGATTTTTTGAAGAGCATAATTTCAAGATCATACAAAGCAGCAAAACTACCCCGACTATTTTAAGGGAAGAAGCTTTCGCGGGAAGAAACGTTCACGTTTTTCGCGTTTTTGGTCGAAATTTGCGAAAGTACATTAGTTTCGGAGACAGAAACAATTTTGACCCAAATTTCAGTGTGGTGTTTCTTATAAAACTGTCCTTATAAAGGAATGTGTAAGTACCCAAGATGGGCCAACTACAACGCCGTGTTTTGTTAACTACATTTAGCGATTAGAAAACACAACCCTGAGCAGAGCAGTTCAGTTATGCTCTAACTGGGACGTAAGCTTGTAGAACAGAGTCCGTCCTCCCATGTGCATTACAAATCTAGCTACCTACAGTGAGTCAAAGTATATAGAATTATTTATGTTAAAGAACAGTTTAGGCATAAATCGAGTGCACGTGTTGACCATTTAGTGAAGTTTTACCGTCAATAGTGTCCTAACTAATAGTGATGCCAGTGCTCAAGTGTTAGTTGACTTTTCTCAGTTTCATTTGAGAATAAATTATTTTGCCAAAAGACCAGCCTGTCCAGTCAGACCTCCAACTCATCGTGTTTGCCATATTAGCCTCTGTTTCACTGCTGTTGTAGTAGTCGTTGTTTAAATTACCATCAAAGCATGATTTATGCCACCAACCTCCTCTCCATGAATAAGCACAGTTCCATTCAGCCAAATCATTGTCATTATCATAAGTTGAGAACTTCTGGTTTATGTTTGTGTACAAGGCATTACCAGCTGTTCCCGTGTAACCGTAATATGTTAACTTATATTCCTGAGCTTCGTTAAGGATTTTGAAATCAGTATATTCAGCATACCCAGTTGAGCCGTCATCTTTCTTCAACTCGATTCTCAAAGTCGTACTTCCAGTAGTTGTTAACTGATAAATGGCTTCAAGGCCAATCCAAAGGTTTCCAAAGGGGTCTCCAAAACCTATCGAAAAATTGAAAACATTTATAAATCATTGATTTGATACACATCATTATCATTATCATCATCATCATCATCATCATCATCATCGTCATCGTCATCATCATCATCATCATCATGGTCATCATCATCATCATTGTCATCATCATCGTCATCGTCATCGTCATCGTCATCATCATCATCATCATCATCATCATCATCATCATCATCATCATCATCATCATCGTCATCATCATCATCATCATCATCATCGTCATCGTCATCGTCATCATCATCATCATCATCATCGTCATCATCATCATCATCATCATCATCATCATCATCATGATCATCATCATCATCATGATCATCATCATCATCATGAACGTAAGGGAAATTCATTGTTTTTCAATGGGGTCGTAACTTCAATCTTTATTTCAGCTTGTCCAGCACACTTTCTTTCGATTTTGAAAGTATAAAGTACCCGAGTGTATATCCCAATAAAGTTAGTTGAATATCCTTTCATGCTAAACGGGAGAGTGATGGGGTCCCTTTGCAGTATATTCTATTTTGATTGGGCCTGGAACCCAAGATCCCTACAGTACTTTGTTTGATATTTGGAACAGAAGGGTATTGGAATTTATCCTTCAGGCTTTGTGCTTAGCTAATTCAAAATTGTGCATGCCATGACGGGTCGGTCATATTGGGTACAGAATACTCAATGCATCAAGTATCGCTTAACGACAGGGAAACTTGGGCTAATGTCCTCACTCAGTCTAGCTGCACTGATGAGCACTGAAATTGAGCGAAACCGGTCTGTAGCTGACTGCTTGAGGTGTCAGTGGTTTTCTTACACTTAGCCTTGAATCAAAACTGCACTGTGGGATGGCAACAATCCCCTCTGGCGGTGCCGCTCTTTGGCTTTGAGTAGACTGTCGCGTCTCAAAGGCACATGCATTCTTCTCAGCTGGGGAAACCTTTCCTCGTGTACAGCAGCTACGCGGATACGTAAGCTGACAGAAAATGAAGTCGTTTAGAGAACGATAGTTACCTTCTTTGTAGCTTTTCCAATCTCTGTTGAAGTTTACATTGTTATCAACTCTTCGTTGAATTACAGTCCAACCACCACCCTTTGTTACCATGTCACAGTAAGCAATTTTTACAAGAGAGGCTGATAATCGAAGTTTCACAACTCCACTTGTTGATACGCCATGTTGAAGGGCATTTTTGCAGTCAGAAAATCCTGGAAGAAAATGATAGATATCATGTTTATTTGTTTATTCAGGTTATATTCAATACTGATCTACACCCAAGAGATATTGCAAGAGATGTTGGTCAGGATAATTGCCAGTGCTCTTGTAAAGGGCTTGTAATCGTAGGAGATATTGCACAGACACTACAAGACACTGAACAAGAGATTGGAAGAAATTTTGAAAGAAAAACCGAAGAGATATTTCAAGAAATATTGCGAGGGATATTGCAAAGGGGTTTTGCAACAGGTTGCAAGCAAAATATAGAACCCAGTAAGACATATCTCATAAGATATCACAAGAAACATGGAACGAGATATTGCCAGTGAAGAAAGATAAAATCACTATTGTTATTGAAGGAGGTGTTGCAACAGATTGCAAAGCAATTGCAAGAGCTATTGCAAGAGGCACAGTAAGATATGCTGGAAGAAAAAGTTGCAATAGATATTACAAAAAATATTTTCGGTTAAAATGAAAAAGTCCAAGGAGTTGGAGACATTGCAAGATATGGTGCAACAGATTGCAATGAAATTGCAGTAAGAGATACTGGAAGAAAAAACTTTAATAGATATTGCAAAAAATATTGTCGGTGAAATCGAAAAAGACCAAGTCGTTAGAGACACTGCAAGGTATGGTGCAACAGATTGCAACAAGAAGCAATGTAGGTTTTGTACCCAGGGTACAGATTTTGCAACCCGGGAACAACATATGATCTACCTAATTTCCTTGAATGCGAGCCCCGCGCCAAATGAGCGCCTCCTTAAAATTAGCGCCCCATTCCAAGGTAAGAGCATTTTGTGAGCACCCCCTTGAATTACGTCTCTTGACTTCGGCATAAAATTTACGCGCAGCCATCCAATTCATTTAATTTTAAATAATTCAAAATACTTTCTACGTCAAAGATGTTTGAGAAAGTGTGATCATATTGAATGCGGTATTTTGTTTACATGGCAAAAGCTGAAGACAGGTTCGCAGCAAAACTCAAGTTTTATGAAACGATATTCAGTATTCTATGAGTCATCTACTGAAGCATACAATACACAGGCGCCCAAATAGGTGCTGTAAGCGGGTGGTGTAGTTGTTGCAGTTCTCCAGTCCTAGCTGTAAACTTTCGATTTTGCTTACTGTGGTGGATTTTGTGGTATTTTTGGCTCGATCTATAGATTTTGGCTATGATTTCGTATCAACCACAGTTAACAAAAACTACCACCACATCAAGCACAATAACCCAGCACATCAAGCATAATAACCCACCACAGTAATGCGTATCCACCACAGTACGCCAAAACTACCATCACAACAAGCAACATTAAAGCATAATAACCCATCATAGTAGTGCGTATCCACCACAGTAAGCAAAATATACCACCACAGCAGTGCGTATTGGTTCGCTAGTGCCAGTAACAGATTTGTGGTGCTAGATTGACTCATGTAATAAATCTAGCAGACAATCAGCGTCGGCAGAAAAAAAATAACCCAAAGAAGCAGAAGCGATTGCGGCTGTGCTGAACTTATCACTCGTAATACACCTTTTCAAAGCGGTCTGGGTCGGCGCGACATTTTTCTGGAAGATGGTGGACACGTTGATTAAAGAAATCCTCTCCGAGCGCAACGACCGAGATTAGGAGAAAAAGTACAGTGCAAATAAAGAGAGAAAAGCGACAGGAAATGTGGTAAATATCTCCAGAAACTCAGGAAAAAGATGCACAAAAAGAAATGCTTGATAAAATGCCCCCTTGAGCAGATAAGCTGTGACTTAAATATTTTCTCTCACTTTTTCTCAAAAAAAAAAAAACATCAATTGAAAGAAAAATTTGCTGCATTAACACTCCAGAAGCAACCGCAATAGGATCACAGAGAGAATCGCCATAGGATTGCCTTTGAACATGAATTGATTTATACAAATTATGGAAACGAAACGTAAGCTCATAAACTCACGCACGGGTTGTTGATTCCCCACAAGGCCTTAACTTGTCGAAGTACTTGGTAATTACCTCGGAAATTCGTTTCCTATGTTTCAGTTGCACCTTGCACGAAGCCTCCTCAAGAACTCTAAAAAAAGACATCACACAACCATCCTAACTAATTATCTACAGTCACGTGGTAAACAGTTAGTTCCAGTCCTTTTCTCCACAGCCTTACTCAAGATGTCCGCCATCTTCCAGAAAAATGGCGCGCCGACCCAGACCTCTTTGGAGAGGTCTGTTGACTTCAAGTCATGGAATAAAATCATGAGATGAAATGTTGTTTGTTCTCGATAAGGTTCTCGGCACACTTGCCATTTCAAAAGCCTTTCCTTTTGACAAAAGGCAATGCTTTGATAAATAATTTATCGGATATTTCAACATTTTTGCACCCATTCGTGCAAGTTCGTGCTGCTTGTATTGTCGATATAATAAATAAACTTAATGTAATGAATAAAGATTATTTTACAGCTCAGATAAGTATAAACAAGAAAAAAAATTCAAGAGTCTCATGCATTATTTATTGGATTCTTGACCTTCTTCGATGAGATTTCTGCCAATTTTAGCCCTTTTCAAGCCATAACGCCATTAAAAATAAACGACGAACCGTTTCATAAAGGTCGTGAACAGTTCATGAACAAATGGATTTCACGTATTCACGCACAAAAAAACATTTTTCACGTTATAACGCCTTAAAAAATGGCTTTTCACGCTGAACGCAGAAATCTCTAATCGCGATTCACGCACCCGGGTGACAACATTTTGACGTCTACTGGACGCAAACTTTCCAGAAAAAGCTAACAATATTGTGAAAAATATCCATGAAATCTTGATAAATAAAAAACAGTGTTTTCGAAGCAGCTCTGAAGAGGGTCCGAAAGTTTGTCCGAAGTTATTTGTTTGATACGACACGAATGTAATAACTTAGAGCAATCACAGATGCGATTCGCAAGCCAAAGCCCAAAACATTCACAAAACCTAGCAGATGATGATGCGAAATTCAACTACTTTCTAACAAAATCAATATTAATAAAGAGCAATTTCATTACATTATGAACTCACCCGGTTGTTCAACTTTCTTCCATACTGCACGAAAGCTTTCAAGGTTGCTTGTATCTGAAATTCGTTTAAAATTCGCATCTTTGGATATTTTGCCAACATAGATACAATTCCCATCGAAACTGCATTGATGAAACGCCCTACTTGACTCAATGACATCATCATCACTTCCACGAATTTTCTCAAAGTTTAATCCTCCAACTCGTGATGGAATGTCAGGAAGTTGGGCGTTAGTGCATCAGCCACAACGAGTAGCCTCCAAGGGGCCGAACGAGCACATGCTAAGCCTGTTGGCTACAGCCCCTTAGCCTGATACAGGGATCAACTGCCCTTATAGTCAGTGCCTGGAACAGGGAAAGAATTTCCGGCCCCTGTGCTCAAACGGATACCCCCCGGCACTCTAGCCTCTGCAAACCCATGAACTGCCTGACTAAGACAGTGATTTTAAGGTCGGTGGCTAACAATGGCTAACGCACCTGTCCCACCGCGGAAGGAGGCGGTGAGAAAGAGGAGTAAAAGAAGAAATTAGAAAAGAAGGAAAACAGTGCAGAGGGAGGGTGGGAAGGGCGTTTAAATAAATAGCTCAAATTGATGAAATCAAATCAAAGCTAATCTGAGCATGCTACATGCGAAGACTTCATGATTGAAAGAATTCACACATACTTCCTTCATGAGGTTACGCCCACACCATGGCCTTGCTTGCTAGGGCCGCAATGCATGACAATCGAACCCAGTCCCTCTTGGGTGGATTAACCTCAGATCAAGTCTGTGCCTTATCTGTCATTTAATCCCCTCCAACTCGTGATGGAATGTCAGGAAGTTGGGCGTTAGTGCATCAGCCACAACGAGTAGCCTCCAAGGGGCCGAACGAGCACATGCTAAGCCTGTTGGCTACAGCCCCTTAGCCTGATACAGGGATCAACTGCCCTTATAGTCAGTGCCTGGAACAGGGAAAGAATTTCCGGCCCAAGGGACACCCAATGGGTGTCCGCCCAGCACTGACAAAAACTGCTACCACTTTGCTAGGCCTAAAACTGGCACTAACCCCTACCTGAAGGAGGGCTAAGGGAAAACCAAACCGGAGAGAATCAGGAACCAGCAGGGGAGACAAGAAAAGAGAAGCAAAGATAAAGAAAGCAGTGTGAGATTGTGTTAGAAGCTGACAGCCAAAGGAAAGCAGATTCAGTACTTAACCAGTACTCTGAGAGCTTACCCGCATCTCTAAGAAATCAGGTCCTTGACCAGTAATTATGAAAAGGCTTGAGTACTTGATTTTTGTACGTTACCCATACTCAGAGAGCTTAACCAGCATCTGAACCCGTACTTATGACGAGAGTTGAGTACCTAACTAGTACTCAGAGAGCTTAACCAGCGTCTCCAACGGAATCAGATCCCTGATCCGTATGGACGAGACTCAGTACTTAACTAGTAGTCAGAGAGCTTAACCAGCGTCTCTAAGAAATCAGGACCATCATCCGTACTTATGACGAGACTTGAGTACTTAAGCAATACTCCGAGGCTTAACCAGCGTCCCGAAGAAAATCAGGTCCTTGATCAATAAAAATGACGAGACTTGAATACTTAACCAGTATTCTGAGTTAACCAGTATTCTGAGAGCTTAACCAGCTTCTCTAAGAACTCAGGTTCTAATCCGTACCTATGAAGGACTTGAATACTTAACCAGTATTCTGAGAGCTTAACCAGCTTCTCAAAGAAATCGGTCCTTTGTCCAGACCTATGAAGGGACTTGAATACTTAACCAGTATTCGGAGAGCTTAACCAGCTTCTCTAAGAAATCAGGCTCTAATCCGTACCTATGAAGGACGTGAATACTTAACCAGTATTCTGAGAGCTTAACCAGCTTCTCAGAGAAATTGGTCCTTAGTCCAGACCTATGAAGGGACTTGAATACTTAACCAGTATTCTGAGAGCTTAACCAGCTTCTCTAAGAAATCAGGTTCTAATCCGTACCTATGAAGAGACTTGAATACTTAACCAGTATTCTGAGAGCTTAACCAGCTTCTCAAAGAAATCGGTCCTTATTCCGTACCTATGAAGAGACTTGAATACTTAACCAGTATTCTGAGAGCTTAACCAGCTTCTCAAAGAAATTGGTCCTTAGTCCGTACCTATGAAGAGACTTGAATACTTAACCAGTATTCTGAGAGCTTAACCAGCTTCTCAAAGAAATTGGTCCTTAGTCCGTACCTATGAAGAGACTTGAATACTTAACCAGTATTCTGAGAGCTTAACCAGCTTCTCAAAGAAATCGGTCCTTAGTCCGTACCTATGAAGAGACTTGAATACTTAACCAGTATTCTGAGAGCTTAACTAGCTTCTCTAAGAAATCAGGTCCTTAATCCGTACCTGTGAAGAGACTGGAGTACTTAACCAGTACTCAGCGAGCTCAACCAGCATCACTAAGAAATCAGGTTCTTAATCCGTACTTATGACGACGCTCGAGTATTTAACCAGTACACGAGAGCTTAAAAGGAACCAACAAGCTAAGGCAGTGTTTTTTTTTTTTTATATTTTAATAGTCTATTCAATCACTTTGAATTGAAAGAAAGTTAATCAAGCCACGGGCATTGTAAATTCGGGTTATAGCTCAAAAACGAACGACAATAGTTTATTTATGGTATCTATCGGGTATGGAATGGTAGTGTCTATTTATTGAGTCCCTAAAGCGAGTGCTTCACATTAAATCAGATCACTGACCAGTAAGTATGACGATCCTTGAGTACATTAACCAGTACTCAGAGAACTTCACTCACACTCAAGACAAGACTTGTGTACTAAACGAACGAAACAAGTCCTTAACCAGTCCTTATGACGAGACTTGAGTACCGAACATTACTTGAAGAGCCTAAACAGCTTTCAAGCAACACCAAGCACTCAGCCAGGACTTAAGGTGGAACTTGAGATCTTAACCAGTATTCAGTCCCAACAGTTTAATGAAAAAACGAGTCCATAGGCGGTGCTCTTGAAACTTAACCTGTTCACATGATCCCCATAAGTACTAAACAAGTACGTTTGGAAGATACCAAGTATGTAAACAGTAGGGTTTGAGGATATCTAGTCCTCAAGCGGTGCTTAAAGAACTTACAGTTCTCATGGTGCCAACAAGTACTAAACAAGTACTTTGATAAGATATAAGTGTGTAAACAGTCTTGTTTGTGGAGCTTTAATCCTTAACCTGTGCTGAGAGAACTTTCCCGGTTCTCATGATGCCAACAAGTACTAAACAAAGTACTGTGACAAGATAGAAATGTTTAAACAGTATTTCTTAAGTAGATTTATTACTTAACCAGTGCTGAGAGAACTTTCCCAGTTCTCATGATGCCAACAAGTACTAAACAAAGTACTGTGACAAGATAGAAATGTTTAAACAGTATTTCTTAAGTAGATTTATTACTTAACCTGTGCTGAGAGAACTTTCCCAGTTCTCATGATGCCAACAAGTACTAAAGAAAGTACTGTGACAAGATAGAAATGTTTAAACAGTATTTCTTAAGTAGATTTATTACTTAACCTGTGCTGAGAGAACTTTCCCGGTTCTCATGATGCCAACAAGTACTAAAGAAAGTACTGTGACAAGATAGAAATGTTTAAACAGTATTTCTTAGGTAGATTTATTACTTAACCTGTGCTGAGAGAACTTTCCCGGGTCTCATGATGCCAAAAGTACTAAACAAAGTACTTTGACAAGATAGAAATGTTTAAACAGTATTTCTTAAGTAGATTTATTACTTAACCTGTGCTGAGAGAACTTTCCCAGTTCTCATGATGCCAACAAGTACTAAAGAAAGTACTGTGACAAGATAGAAATTTTTAAACAGTATTTCTTAAGTAGATTTATTACTTAACCTGTGCTGAGAGAACTTTCCCGGTTCTCATGATGCCAACAAGTACTAAACAAAGTACTGTGACAAGATAGAAATGTTTAAACAGTATTTCTTAAGTAGATTTATTCCTTAACCTGTGCTTAGACAACTTAACCAGTTCTCATGCTGCCAATAAGTACTAAACAAGTAGTTTGACAAGATATAAGTGTGTACACAGTATGGTTGGAGAATATCTAGTTCTTAATCGGTGCTTGGAGGACTAACCAGTTTTCATGGTGTCAACAAGTACTGCGACAAGATAAATCACAGAAACAGTAATGTTAAAGGAGCTCTATCCCTTAAGCAGTGTTGAGAAACTTAACCAGTTCACATGGTGCCAACAAGTACTAAACAAGTACTGTGACAATATACAAGTATGTAAAACAGTACAGATCCAGGATATCTAGTCCTTAACCTGTGCTTAGAGAACTTAACCAGTTCTCTGGTGCTAACAAGTACTACACAAGTACTGCGACGAGATACAAGTATGTAAAGGGTACGGTATGAGGATATCCAGTCCTTAACCCAAGCTAACAGAACTTAACCAGTTCTATGGTGCCAACAAGTACTAAACAAGTACTGTGACAAAATACAAGTATGTAAACAGTACGGTTCGAGGATATCTAGTCCTTAACCTGTGCTTAGAGAACTTAACCAGTTCTCTGGTGCCAACAAGTACTAAACAAGCACTTTGACAATATACAAGTATGTAAACAGTACGGTTCGAGGATATCTAGTCCTTAACCTGTGCTTAGAGAACTTAACCAGTTCTCTGGTGCCAACAAGTGCTAAACAAGTACTGTGACAATATAGAAGTATGTAAACAGTACGGTTCAAGGATATCTAGTCCTTAACCTGTGCTTAGAGAACTTAACCAGTTCTCTGGTGCCAACAAGTACCAAACAAGTACTGCGACGAGATACAAGTATGTAAACAGTACGGTACAAGGATATCTTGTCCTTGACCCGAGCTTAGAGAACTTAACCAGTTCACTGGAGCCAACAGGTACTAAACGAGTACTGCGACAATATACAAGTATATAAACAGTATGGTTTGAGGATATCTAGTCCCAAAACGGTGCTTAGTGAACTTAACCAGTTCACGTGGTGCTGACAAGTACTAAACAAGAACTGTAACAAGATATAAGGATGTAAACAATACGGTTCAAGGATATCTAGTCCTTTCTCATGGTGCCAACAAGAACAAAACAAGTAATGCTAGTGCCAAACCAGATCCCTATCCAAAATACAGTACTCAAAGAAATTTGTCTGTTGAGTAACGAAGTAATGATGCAACCAGTGCTTGTCAGTAATAAAAACTTTTGACCATAGCAAATCTAAATGACCACTTCCTGTCATAGTCATACTAACAGGATAAACAAAATTCAAGATTTAGTGGCCAAACAATATTAATACGCAAAGCCGCATGTTGCTAATTTGTTTTTTTTTTTTGTTGAATTTTGCTTGTTGAATTTGTGATTTTGCCCTAAAGCCCTGCCTTGAGGAAGATGCTGACTCAGCAGGTTATTTTAAAACCCTGATTTTGCCCTACCAAGACATTGAGAATTAATGCAAGTACCCAAAATGTCTTCATTTTTTACTCTAACTTATTTTTCTGTCTCTGGGTTAATTTCAACAAAACAAAACTCCTCAACATGTTCCTTCTCCATTCAAAAGTAAACTTTTGAAGAAAGTTTACAGATTTCGTGCGCAGTTTTCATTCCGGAGGTTATTTACCAGACGCTATGTGACCGGCCTATTTTCGTGTTGAGTGGAACGACTGCCTTCCGCACTAGTTCCAATAGAGAAAGCAACCGATGCTGCGATGCTACGAACGATTTTACTTACTTCTGCGCAGGCGATTCAGGTAAATTTCTATCGTTCCACTCATGGCGAACGGCCTAAATTTTTATCGATAAAGCAGTGCATAGTTATCACATTCTTGTGGAGAGACGAAAGAACTGATTGAAGTGGAATTACATGCGAATACAGATAATGCCATAAGGAACATATCTATGATAAGTTTTTTTCTTATTATTGCGTGAAAGGACGGTAAAATATTATTTATCCTGAAAACGTTCCACTCAAGGCGACGGGACTCTACCTGCACAATTATGGTGTACATCATGCGCATGTACCTGAAACTCAGGGCATGAACCCAACAAATGAAGGTTACAGGCAATAACTCGGAGGGACCTTAATTCGTATGTAGCTACACTCTTTGATGTTTGAAACTTTAGAAAACTAACAAGCTCATGTAACAAGCAGCTTGAAACTTGCCACAGCCATTTATTGAGTATCAAATATCTAGGCCCCTCTAGCATGCTTCTTCGACAAGAAAAACAAAAAGGTAAGATCTCACCAATTATCAATACGGCGAAACAAGGGCGCCAGTGGGATCATAAGACATTTTAGGCCCAAGAGGCGCTGGCGATGCAAGAAGAACATTCCGCTCTGAAGAACAGCAACTTGAGGAACCATTGTATCCAACTCGGAGACTGTTAGATAGCGACAGACACGTAACGGCGAAGACCACGCCATTTAAATAAATAGCTCAAATTGATGAAATCAAATCAAAGCTAATCTGAGCATGCTACATGCGAAGACTTCATGATTGAAAGAATTCACATACTTCCTTCATGAGGTTACGCCCACACCATGGCCTTGCTTGCTAGGGCCGCAATGCATGACAATCGAACCCAGTCCCTCTTGGGTGGATTAACCTCAGATCAAGTCTGTGCCTTATCTGTCATGAAACTCTTTGTGTCAGAAGCTCAGCGAGATCGGGGTTCGAGCACAAGTAGCGGTGCCGTCACAGTCACACCTAGGGTCGACGTCTCGATAAGTTAAACCTATTACTGGGATCCTAGAGACTGGTGCTTAATACACCATTTCATCTTCACTTTCACCTTCATCCAGCTAGATCGCGCCATTGTATATGATCATGTGGACACCAGTATGGCTTGAAATGACTAAATTTTGTGAGCAACAATTTTCTGTTCCACCAAACGCCACGCTGCAAGTTTTCTGTTCTAGTTCACTTGGATCAACTCAATTTGCTTCAAGTTACACAGAATGGAATCATGAAATTTATGATTTTCATAACGACTTAATCTATAAGAATCAAAAGATACGATATATTTATACGACATACAAAACCAAGAATATCTCTTACTTATATAATTTCACTTTAATTTAATCTCTTGAGAATTATATTATCAACCCGTATTTTAATCACAAAAAATCACGAAAAACGGCATACAAAAACTAGGAAAAATTTATGCCAATCAATTTAAAGGACAAATCTATAAACGCTTCAAAGTTCTGTCCAACATATTGCTGAACCTCTTAATAAAAGTTGACGTTGGAAAATTGAACTATTAGTTTGAACGTAACGGTGAGAGAGAGAGTGCTATTATATGCAATATATTAAACGCCTTTTGATATTTTTTTAAAGACTCGCGACATTCGTTTGATAAATAATTAGGACAAAGATGGCGGAGCAAACGTGAACGTTGTGATTTGTGGTGCAAGCGTTGAATCTTGTTTCCGCCCGAAATCGACCTTTCCAAAGAGATCAGGGTCGGAAAGACATCTTTCTGGAAGATGGCGGACATCTTAAGTAAGGGAATCCTCTCCACAGCGATTTTAGTCGCTTTAAGAGGGTTGGTACAGCAGCAAATTGTATATCAAGCGATTTCTGAGGGCTTGTTTACGATAACCACGTATTGCTTAATAAGCAATGTTTTACGTGGCAATACGGCAAAAAATTTCGCTTGACATGAAAATTTAATATTTTGACAAACAATGTTGGTTGTTTGGTCAATATCGCCTTTTACAAGCAAATTCTGCTTGTCCAGTAAAATTATGGGACGCTGCAAAACAATTTGCTTGCCAAGCAAATTTCAAATGTTTGTTGAACAATGTCAACCTCGTCCCCAGGGTGAATAGGCCTCTACGTGAAACTCCGCTGACCATATTCGACCCTGGTATCGGCCTTGTCTATTCGCAATTTGATTGGCTGTTCAAACAATACAAATTTTAAGTGACGTCACTGTTTCTTCAAAATTTCGCACAAAAATAGGCCGAAAACTATGTAAAAAACATCTATAAAAACCAAAAAATGATGCTACGTGAGATATTATATCTTGCCTTACAGTTATCCATGAAATTCTTTGCATTTCCTTGCTAAGAACATCTGCTTTCGGAATCTACATCTTGTTTTTATGCCTAGGCCAAAATTGCCAGTATTTTGGCAGATTTTGTGGCCGGTACCAGAGCCAAAATCGATTTGACGGTTGAGATTCGAGGAAATTCGATTTGGGGCCTGGGGACGAGGTTGGAATAAAGTTTGATCGTTCGGCCAGGGCCTCAAAGACTCAAATGCGTATCATACAACCTGTAACTTGTGCAAAAATTACTTACGTTTAGCGGGTCTTTCCCTTAAAACGATGAAGTAGAAAAGCTAAAAAACACAGTTAATTTTGAAGTTACAGATTTTGAAATAAGAGGCCTCGGGTTAGAGATTTAAAAAAACAGTATCTGCTTCACTATGGCTTCATCGCAGGATTTAAACAACGAGTTTCGGGACTTCTCGAAAATTTTTGAAGATCTAATTTGTAATCTCGAATTTTCTCTGAGATTTCTAAGGCACTTCAGCCTTCCCAGGAAATACACACTTACAAGAGAAGGGTATATTTAAAGGTCTTAAAAACAGACCTAATTTGGCAACGGTCGTCATGAATGGCACCCAAACACCCTACAAAACCAATTTCTAGTTGCTCTTCCTAACAAAGATCTTGTAAACAACTTTCCTCGGGTGAATTGTTCGCTTGGCTGTCTCTTGAACTAGTGGCTGTTTCATGATTGGTTGAGTTGAATTGCGGCAGCATACTTGGTAATGGTACTTGTTGATCGTCTCCCAGTTTACTCCAAGCAGCCTGCAAAAATAGAGCATAAGTACAGAAAATTACATGGAGGTTTGTTTTCGAATTATTAACAAAGCAAGGTCTTTGTTCCATTGAGGAGTTTTGGAATCTCTTCACATCAAGACCAAAAGGCCAGTTCTGTGTAGAAAGAAAGAGTTCGTTGGAATCTTCAATTAATTCTATGGATCTTCCCGCTTTATCCTGCAAGCTGATAGGTTTTTAAAACAAAATTCTAAAAATGGTTCACTTTCTGATTGATGCATTGACATTAGGGGGAAGGTTGGGGGGAGTAACCTACAACACTATAAAGCAATCGCGAGAATTTATGGGGAAAAAAGCCATGCATATCAGATTGGTCTCAATTTGAATTTGTTTTCCAGGGTTGCAGGACTGTATATTTGACAAAATATGGACTGGCCTGCGTTATTCCATTCAATACATAATCATTTGATGATTTAAGATTGATGTACTTACACTACACATTTGTTTAAGAATCGCAACCTCTTGTTCAGTCATTTGATCCTCGCTTCCAGTAGAACTCGTCGAGCCTCGGTCTAATTTCTCTTGTATTTCCAAAACTCGCATAGCCTGTGTTACACGATTCGAGCTCTCATTGGACAAGTTCACTGTCTTTGAGTTGTCCTAAATAAAAAAACCAAAGCAATAAACTTAGTCATTACGATTTGTTACTGGTTTGAAGATAACGTAAAAGTAATTATAAGAATTTGCTAAATTCTGTTCGACCAACTATTAGGAACGGTAGTCCTTTATCAGAAGCTGTTTTTCAAAGGGTCTCCGATAAAACATACAGCTAAAAAGGACATTAAAAAGCTACACTTCAAATTAACCTAGAAAACCGTATTTGCAATTATTCACAAAAATACCATGATATTCAACATATAAAAATCAGTTTTAATATTTAAATAGTTTTTTTTAAAAACTACAAAAAGTGGATGCCTGCCTTGACTCAGGTGAGAGGCTATTCCACAGCTTTGCGCCTCTATACGAGAAACATCTCTGGCCATTTGCTGACCTTTTCTTCGGGGAACCTCAGAAGGCTACATGATGAGCATTGCGTATTACGAGTGAAAAGGTCACAGAGATATCGTGAAGCCGGCTCAATCAGAGGCTTGAAGAACATAGTTTTAGACTCACAAATAACTAGATCGCTGACGGCGTCAAAGCTTAACTTCCATTTATTGTACGACTCACTACATAACTCCCACTACTTCGCTTGATGTTGTTGTTGTTGTTTTCTTCAATCCCTCAGTGTGGGACTTATGTCCTTACAGCTCTGAAACTGGCAAGCGGCGCCAAAAATTGGCGTTTCACCGAATTTAGGCCCATCAGAGTCCTGAGCCGAAGTGCCGGCAGACTTAAAGACAAGTTATGAGTTTAGAAAAAAGATGCAGAAAACATCATTAGATTCGCTATGAAATTTTACATCAGAATTTGAAATAAAAATTAGAATTATTTCTATAATAAAACCAATAGAGACTTAAATATCCCTGGTCGGTAGCATTCCGACTTTTCCCCATACCGGTAAAATGAAATCGAGGTTACTCTTTTTTGCCAGTTCCAGAGCTGTAAGGACACGAGTCTCTGTTGGAGTGACAAATCAAAATAAGGGGAGCGTAAACAAGAGACGCGTGTAGCGTGTAGTGAGTCTAGTATTCACGTAGAGTTCCTATTTGCCCTGGGTACGTGGTTGTGTGAATCTGCGTCCAGACGAATATTCGTCCAACTTTGAGACAGTTCTGACTGACTGGCCTACTCGACATACTGTGCATATCTTTTACCCTCACAAGAGACGGGTGGACTAGAGACTCGTGTGGTGAGTCTAGTCAAAGCTGCTGTTTGTAATAATCCTAGTAGCACGGTTTTCGGTTATTCGGGTTGTAACAGGAATGTCTTAACATCAGTTAAAAGCATTACCTTCAGAAAAGTGTCAACTTCTAATAAGCACCTAACCAGATTTAACAATTTAATAATATGCTACTTACTCTGCGCGGAGGTGGACTAAGGAATCCGTTTCTAAGAATGCCATGTTGGTTGTCTGTTGGAATAAAACAAAATCGGGTTCAGGGTAAACAAAAGGTATAGATAACTTTTAAAAAACGACAACAGATTTCAGTTTACACATGCTTTGGATTCTTCATCCATCTTCCGTTAAATATTTCATTCAAGTGATTTTTTGCTGTTTTTTGAGATTTACGAATCGTGCAATTTGGTGATTTAAGTAATTTAATTCTTATGCTTTGGATAGAAAAAATAAAAAAAAAAGAACAAAACATTTATTAAAAAAAAAAAAATTGAAAATTACATGTTATGCTGGCTGTTTGAATTAGTAACTAGTAATTATCTTTACTGTTATATTAGTTTCTCTATTTTGATAATTTAATGTAACTTTTAAAACTTTAATTTAGCGGCCCAAGCAAGATAAGCTCTGCTTCTCTTGGGTCGCGTAGAATACAAGTATTTTTAGCCTTTTGTTTTGTAACCTTGTATTTTGCGAATAAATTTGAATTGAATTGAATTGAAATTGAATTAAAAATAAAGCTTACAAGGTGTGATTATTCATAGCAAAGTTCATTGGCACATTACAAAAACCGTCACAATGTTTGAAAATACAAAATCAAAGAGGCCCTACATATTAACTGGGAAAAGCTGGGTTTGGATAAACAATTGTTTCATGTCAGCAGCAATAGTCTGAAATAATGTTCATTATATCCTAACATCCACCATAACTTGGAGAGCGCTCCAAAATGAGAATTTAAAATCCTTCCAAGTCACCACAATGCAACTCTATGCGCCGTTTCCCGAGACTAAGTATACGAGTCACTCTCTGAAAACAGCAGCAACAACAACATAAACAACAACGGCAACAAAAACAACAAAAACAACAACAACAAAAACAACAACAAAAACAAGAACAACAACAACAAACAACAACAACCCTACAGCTGTTAGCGTTAACTGCTCACTTAGTTTATTCGTCCAGCATAAACTCGATAGCGATAACTACGGCTCCTGTAATGCGTCTAGTAATGCGTCTGGAAGAGTTGTTCTTTGTTGTGAGTGTAAATTAATACCAACCTTTGAATAAAGAAGAACGAATAGGAAAATCAAATGCAGCCTCGGCTCTGTCTTGCTCTGATAACTGAATAAAACAAAACAGAACAATAAATGAAACAAAATAGGAATCAAACAACAAGTAGGAACAGAGACTCGTGCCCAGGAAGGAAAAGGAGGGCTACATCAGCACCAGCTTTTCTTTGGAATATGCAATTATCCCAAATTCATTGGAGTTTTCATGTTATTAAAGTGGGAATATAAATATCCATACAACGAGACGCATTTCCCCCCAAAAAGAAGCGAGCTCCGATTCTGCGTGCCCTACAAATGAGCGTCGACCGTACTACTTGGACAGGGAACGTATCCTTGCAATTTAAAAATCGAGACATAAATCTATCCATAAGAATTAAAAACTGGGAAAGTCCTGCCAACTATTTAAAAGGTTTGCGTAACTACTACACGAAAACGTTTTGCTATTTATAAATTATCGTGCCTGTATAATGCCATTTTCGTAGGCCACACTTCCCAAAAGACTAGGAGATAGGACAAAGCAGCACGTCCAATCAAATAGCTGTCAGAAATCTTTTTGGTAAAATGAGAAACAATCTTGGACCTCCAAAAAAATTTACACTAAAAGACAATTTTGCCATTGGACACAAGGACAGCTTTTCATTTACCCAGATTGGCAAAACGTTGCAACAAAGACTGGTTCTAAATAAGCTCTTTTTTTATAAGAGCAATTTATAAGAACACGAGCCTGGATTTTGCCCAAATTTTTAAGAACAAACCAAGAACAAGCTGGGGCTGGCATTTTCATAAGCCCAAAGAATATGGGCTGAGTATAGACTATCAGGCCGAATGTAAAAACGAAGCGAAGAAAGAAACAAAAAAGCATGTCGCAATCCTAGTTCCATTTCGAACATTCTTGGAAAAATACCACTGTCTCGGTAATCGAAGAATTAAGAACAGAAAGAACAGATTAAGAACATTTAGGGTTGAAAAAGGAAAAAACGCCAAGAACAGCCAGCCTCGAAGAAAATTTACTGGTTCTTATAAGAAAGAGTGTAATAGGCAGAGAAAAGTGATCATAATAAGTGCATTCACTAAGGGGTTTTGGAATTTGCCTAAAAGAGAATACTGTATGTATAATTTTTGAGTTGTACGGAGCTTCAAAATTGCGATAAACAGCGAAAACATCGAAATACGTACTATTGCCGTGGGCATACTAGTGACGTGGGTCACGATGCTTCCGCTGTATATTTTATAGTAAAAACTTACTGATGAAGAATCACAGTCATCTTCTGGCATACAAAATGAAACTCTTTTTCTATCCTTTTTGTCCTTTTTTGAAGCAAAAGTCTGCAAGAAAAAAGTTTCTTATAGTTTCAGACTCATAGTTCTCATAGTTTCAAAAATTTATACTGTTACTCTTAGATGCCAAATAAACGTCCCTCCCCCGTTCATTAGTTTTGAGCTTTTCCCCCCATTCCCCGGACCTTATTAGGAGCCCCCGTTTATTAATTTTGGAAGAAAAAATTTCACTTGTAAAAGAGTAAACTACGTTTATTAAATTTCCCCCACCCCCGGACCTTATTAGAACCCCCGTTTATTAAATTTTCGAAAAATTTCCCACCCATCGTTTATTTGGACCCCCCGTTTATTTAGCACCTAAGAGTACCAAAACAACCACTCAACCTTTCAGTAAATAAAAACTTAATTTTTGGTTGGTTTTGTAGAAAGCTCGAAACAAGGCAATCTTTTTTAATCGAGCTCGAATCACAAAGAGGTTAAGGAGATTGCGATACTAGAAGCAAGCACCCTGGCGTTAGTTTATCCGTAGAGCTAGGTCACCCATTTCGTCTCAGTTGAAAGCCACAGGGTCATGCGAGAGATGCATTACTAAAGATCAGTTGCTTTCATTTTGTTTGAAGCAGGTTTGTTGAGGCTATATGCCGAAAGGGATTTTTTAAATTATGCAAGCAGAACCATCCCGCAAAAATTATTTCGAGTGGTGTGTGGCCCGGAGGACTACCATTGTTCATTATACTAGACGTGCCTACCAAGTGGCCAACTTTCTGATCAAAATTTTCTCTACATGTGGGTTCGGTTTTTCGTTTAGAACATAGTCATTAGAAGGACTATGTTTAGAACCTCTAGACTCACTACAAAAGTCGTAGATTCGCTCCCAGCCCCCCATGCAACACAACCCGCTCATACTACCATTAATAACAGCGACAACTACTTTTTGATTTTACATTTTTATCAATGAATTGAATTGAGGTGAAGGCAGCGAAAACTACGACTCATGTAGTAAGTCTATAGAACCTCTACACATTTGAAATCGAGTAGATGGTGCAAATCGAGTAAATCCATTTAAGTTTTCAGCAAAAAGGTCTTTTCACCAGACTTCGAGCCACTTAAGGTGTTAAACTGGGTTCAACAAATGTTAAAAGTTGCTAAAAATGGGTAGAAAATGTGATTGTTTTTTCAACACATGTGTCCGCACGAGTGATAGAATTTCCGAGGAGCAATTCACTTCTGGGAAATCTCGTACTCCCTAACACCCTATTGCTTTTACGGAAAACCCTTTGAAATCCTTTTGTTTTCAGGGAAATTTCGTATGACCTTGGGATGAGTGAAACGCCGTTCGAATTTAAAGGTGGACATGGGTGGGTTTGGAAAACCTGGACTGCACGTCTGGTCTTTTGAGCAATGAAGTGCCCTCATGGATCTGGGTGTGTAGGATGTAGGTACGTTAGTAAAGAGTGCTCGTGTTCAAAGCCATGGAGGTCAGTCGTTTGACGATGGCTGTCCTTCGACTGCTGTGGCGTCGTGGTGTAACCCAGCTGACTCGTGGTGTCAGGAGCTCAGTGTGGTCAGGGTTCGATCCCAGCCACGGTACAGGGTTCGATCCCAGCCACGGTAGCGTCACAGCCAGGGTCCAGGTCTCGATTAGTTAACCAACTACTGAGATCCTTGCGACCGGCGCTAAAACACCATTTCACCTTCACCCTTTACCTTTCAAAGAACAAAACACGGGCCAATACAAATACAAACAGTAAAAGCAAGTAAATTTACCGTTATAAAGAAATCCCTTTCTTCTTCCAGTTGCTTGATTCGAGATTCAAGTTTACTGATGTATTCGTTTGAATTACCTAAAAGACAAGCGCATGTTTATAAATATCGCTGATACAAAATACATATTAATTTAGCTAGCGATGTAAATATTGGTTCGTTTTGACAACAGATGGACGTTTGTATTCTTCGATTCAAGTTCGATTAAAAAATGTTGTTTTAACAACATAATAAAGTTGAAAAATAAAGCAGTGTTTTTGAGAGTTCAAAACTCTTTTCTCAAAACGTTCATTACAGTGGGAATATAAATATTGATACAACAAGCCGTATTTCCCAAAGCGTCTAGTAGCCGCCATGGTGTGTGTCTCTCGAAGTAGCGCCCCCCTATTAGTCGTTTATTCGAATAACGTTTTTTTTATAAGAAAGTTTTTTTGGGCCAGTATTGAAACTTTCTTATAAAGACGTTTCGCCCAGCCACCGATTCGCCCGACTTCCTTTTCGCCCAACCTGCTATGACGTTTCGCCCAACTCAACATGGTCGTTTCGCCCAACCTGACATGACACAGGTAACTTCCTCTCTACAGTTTGTCAATAACATTGGGGGCTCTGCCCCCAAACCGCCGATTATGGCCATTGGTGACTGTCTTAGTGATAAAACAAGTGATAATTTAGTTGGGCGAAGCGACCGGCTTGGGCAAAAAGGAAGTTGGGCGAAAATGAGGTTGGACGAATCGACCTGATAGCACGCTAGCGAATCTATAATCGCTACTGTGGTGGATAATCACTACTGTGGTGGTACTATTTGCGTACTGTGGTGGTAGTTTCTGCGTACTGTGGTGGATAATCACTACTTGTGGTGGTTTACTATGCTTGCGGTGGTGGCAGTTTTGGCGTACTGTGGTGGATAATCACTACTTGTGGTGGGTTACTATGCTTGCGGTGGTGGCAGTTTTGGCGTACTGTGGTGGATTTTGTGGTTTTTTCTTGCTTGATCTATAGAGTTTTGCTATGATTTCGTATTCACCAAATAAAGCATTATAACCCACCACAAGTAGTAATTATCCACCACAGTACGCAAAAACTACCACCACAGCACGCAAAAACTACCACCACAGTACGCAAATAGTACCACCACAGTAGTGATTATCCACCACAGTACGCCAAAACTGCCACCACCGCAAGCATAGTAACCAACCACAAGTAGTGATTATTCACCACAGTACGCAGAAACTACCACCACAGTACGCAAATAGTACCACCACAGTAGTGATTATCCACCACAGTAGTGATTATAGATTCGCTAGCGTGGATAGGGAGGATGAAAAGCATTGAAGAAATAATTTTGAATTTAAGATTACGTGCTCAAATTTTCTTTTCAGACAATCAAACAACAACAAAAACTGCAAAAAACATGAGTTGATATCCCCCCAGATCAATTACATAATTTTCTATAAAACTTTTTTGAAATATCTCAGATGGTCTGGGAAGGTAATTTGACTTTAAACCTGTGCTAATTAAAAAGCAATTTGCGATTAGCAATTAAATTACACCCTAAGATCCATCATTAGCAAAGGATATCTTATAAAATCCAACAAATCTTTCCATACATAAGCAGTTTAATGTTTTGAAAGTGCTTTGTAATAAGCCTCAGGAAATTATCATGTAATCTTCTTAACACAGGATTACTAAAACCATAAATTGTACTGCCATGCCAGATTATGGAGTACTTCTCAAAAAGAATTTTAAACCCATAATTGGAGTACAAATAGATGAGCATGCTGAGCAATGAAATGACTGACTGTAATAATGGAGTACAATTAACATCATTTTGATCTTTCTTCCTTTGAAGCGGTATGGCCATCAGATGTGGGATGGAGTTAGTAGAGTGGCAAGGACCCTATCAACCACCAACAAATTCCTAATTCGGGCCTTAGGAAATACTGTCATTATTAGATTGGGTGTCTTGGAGTAAAATAGAAATCTGCATTCTCCCCACCTTATTTTATCTTAGGAAGAACTTTAAAAGCCCTATTAATCTATTAAGCCCCTGGGAGCTTCTTTAATTTTGGTTGCATTTGAGGAGAGCCTTATTAGGTCTTATTGGAGAAGGAGGTTAAAAAGTGATAGTTGGCTCAAAAAGCTTATTGGTGTGTTAAGATGAAAGCATTCTTCTTACACTGTCCATGCACTTAAAAAAGCACACAAAGAACAACTCATAATGGTTTGAATTTGGCACAAATTCACATCATATACTAGGTTAAGTGTACCCACTGAGAGCAGAGCAACTGTCTTAGCCTTCTCATGAGCAAGTCAAAATAGTATTCATTCATTTCTTTCCAATGAGAACATAACATTTCCTTCCTCCTTCTCACAAAACCTTTTCAAAAACAAAATCTTGCATTTTACAAACCCTCATCTTTCATGGCTTTCTCAATGTGACCTCCAAGTCTCAAAGACATTAATTTCTTTAGCAGACAGACTGTTAGACAAAGCCAAGGAAACTAGCTTCCTTGTCATTGTGTTGGGTTTTCAAATGTATTTTCTCTCTTCCATCCTAACCTTTCAGACCCACCAAGGCATAAAACAATGCTTATTTGAAGGGAACATAGCAGACTTTCCTTTCCTCTTAAAAAATAAGTAGAGGGTCTGAATGCTGAGACCTTATGATTTATGGATCAGGGACTCCTAATGATTCCCTGTACTAATTAGGGAATGATAAGGACCAAAGGAAACTTCTAATGATTAAATTTGTACACAAATTCCATTTTTCACAATAAACTGCACAAAAACCATTTTAGGTTTTAGGTTTTAGCCATTGTCCTGAAATTTAGAGCTACTGAAAGGGGTTTGAAGATAAACTAAAATTCAAGGAAATATTTCAGTTTTGTAACCCTACTAAGATGTTTGTTTACCAAGGTTACTTTCTTATAACAAGGTAAGTGTATGCCAGGAAATAATTAGGAGACATCTGAGAAATGTCCAGGGCTGAATGCAGGAAAATGTCACAAGAAGAGGGGGGCTTTGAGATTTCAGGGGTTGCAGGTTTGGCTGATTTTGGCCTCAGGTTTTCAGATTTTTCCAAAAAATTGTGCAGATTTTCGGGTGAAGCATATTTAACGGGCAACGGGTTTTGCCATTTTTCTAGCCCAGGTTTCGGATATTGTAGTAAAAATGAGCGGGTTTTCGGGTTTTCAACCTGACAAAGGATGTCAATGTGTAAACTTCTAAAAACAGTTGTCCAAAGTAAGGTCATCTGGGTTTTTGGGTTTGTCCCAATTTTCTTCCGGGTTTTCGGGTTTTGATACCCCCCAAAGCCCCCCTCCAAGAGGACAATGCTATTGGTCTGAAATTGTCTGAAAGTTGATTAATTTGCTTCCTGATAAGGTTTAAGGCGTCTCTGAGGCTGTTTTTGAAATTGTAATCTTATAGGTATAATGCTTTTAAGTCTCAGAGTGGGACATGAATTGATTGTGGACGTTTTTCAGATGGCGTGCGAAACAAATAGACAGAATTAAAGCACTCCGGGCAAGACTAAAAAAGATTTGACGTGATTTGAATAAAGTAACCTGCAAGTTTAAACAAAAGCATGACTCACTGTGATCATTCCGACTTGTGTCAACTTGAGCTCCATTCGATGAAGCTGACTCCAGTAATCCATCATCTTTTCTCAGATTCTTGCACTCACTGCAAATCACAAATTTCAATAAATTTTCTGCTTTATGATTATCTTCTTCTCCTTCTGTTTTTCTTCTGTTATCAAGATAAAGACATAGATCTCTCAATTCACTGTTTTCCTTGATAAGATCCGTCTGCTTCGTCTCGAGTTTATTTAGTTTTTCTGAATACGAAAGCACTTCGCTTCGCATTACTGTCACCGTATATCTCCCAAACTTCTGCCATTCCTTGGCAACTCTTCTGCAATTCCTTCGATCATCATCTAAATAACAGCAGAGTTCTCTGAGCTCATTTATATCATTTTGCAGTCCTTTATTCAAATCCTGCAAAACTCTTATTTCGTGCAAATAAATCTCCATCCTCTCATTGTAAGTCCGCATCATATTATTATGGTCGACAATAACTGCGATTTTCTCGCTTTCTACCTGCCGCAGACGCTCTGAAAGATCTAAATTGGAGTTACTCACAGATTTATTTTCAGCATCCATAAAATCTGACAAATTTTGGTTCTGGTCTGTCTTTTCTTCTTCCTTGTATTTGCTGTGAAGTTCGACGTTTTCAAAACTGGCTGTCGAGTCAGAGCCACCACTCCTAGGCCTTTCAACAGAACCCATCACGTATTTTGCTTCGATAAAAAACAATTCACACCAAAAATAAGAGGCAAATATCACCGAACTACGCAATTAAGCTGAGATGAAATATTGTTAGTTTGAGTGTAATGACGCTTCGTTTCTTCCCTTTTCACCTCTTTCCTTTACCTGTTTCCTGAGAAAAAAAATTCGCCTGTGGTTCAGCGGGTTTCTTGAAGAAAAACACCAGACAACCTCTCATTGAGAATTACAGCAGGTCATCATCAACGACATCTCTAAAATATGGAATAGGGAACGATGGAATGCAACCACAATTTCTTGCCATGAAGCTTTCAGAAAAACGTGAAGCTTTCACTTTTTTTACTTCATTCAGCTAATTTTCCCCTAAGTCCCCCCTCCTACCATCCCAACGTTGTTTTTCTATGGAAAGCAGACAGATGGGAAAGGTTTAAGTTTAAAAATCTTTTACAAACAACATTTGATTGGGGGAGAGGGGGTCGCCAACTGTTTCTTAATAATTTTCAACCCTTTTAGGTAAGAGGGAAAAATTGACGACCGAGGAGTGGTCAGAATGAACCCGATTAAGAAAAGGGTGTCGCAAAAGCATTGCTCGTCAAACATTTGATGCTTGCGTCACAAGCAGAAAATATCTTTGAACATTTAGGAACACAACGCAATAAAGCAATAAATTTAGCTTCTTAGTCAAACATTGCGTGTTAAACAAATTTCAAAAGTTTTACAAACAATGTTTGATCGTTTCGCAAAGGCCTTAGGGTAAGGGGAAATGTAGTATTCCAGTTATTTTGTTAGCTGAATAGGAGGAAAATTTCTAAACATTTACCAGCAGAGCAGTATTTCTAGATACATACACAATTCTTCGTAAATTGTGTATAGGCCGTGCCTGCATAATTATAATATAGTGTCGAAGAGAAAAATCTTTCGACGAAAAACGTATTGAAACAAGTCAGTGTTTGCAAATTTTCACCCACTTTCATTCACAAGTTTTAAACAACGTTCCATTACTCCGCAACATCATTCCATTCCATAATTCCTTGTTCCATGTTTTAGTCGTCATAAATCACAGGTGTAAACAAGCGGACATTGCAAAAAGAATTCTGGCCACATGCCGACCAGTAAATAACATATACAGTTGGTCAGAAGAAATTTTACTTCCAAAGAAATTGGAAGGAAATTACAAGCCCCTCGAAAGACAGCAAATTTAGATCAATAAAAAACTGCTTGTTAAGTTTTGAATTTCAGAGTGATAATGATGAACTACAAATTATTTCCTAAACGTAAACATTATCGCGAGAGTCGCTTTTTCCCAAAATTGTGTACTAAAATTTGTGTATTGGAAAGTAAATATTGAACTTGCAAAATAAACGGTTTACACAATCCGATAAACAGTTTTTTGAAACAGAAAACATTATTTGCAGGGCCCAAATTCACAAACAACTTGTAAAGGACTATAAAAAACATGGAATATGGAATGGAGTGGAACGATGGAAGGGCATGGAACGATGGAATGGCATTTAATGATGGAATGGCGTGGAATGCAATCACCTGAGTGCCAAATAGACCAAATCGGCTAACGTTCTTTACACCCATTTCAGGTCTCATGGTCATACCCTTGAGGCAGCATTGCTTTGTTGCCAAATTCAGAGCTCGAACCACGCTTTTCAAGGCACAAAATTTAGAATTCAATTACAAGGAAAAGCTCCTCAAGAGTATGGCCATGTGACCTCAAATGAGTATAAACAACGGTAGCCGATTTGGTCTGTGCATTGAATGCCATGTGTGAAACGGAATGATGGGTAGTAGCTCCATAGCCTGAAATTGATGCTTTCGACTAGACCTGTAGGCAACAGGAGAGAAGAATTGCGAATTCTATAAGAGGCCCCTAGGAGGACGATTGTGCGTTTTTGTTGTTCTTGTGTATCTCTACAATACAGTTGAACAGTAAATCAGCGAAAAGAAAACATAAATTTGTTCGAATTAGTGAGATTCGACTTATGGAGGACGGAGGTTAACACCTACACTACCAAAACCAAGGGAGATGGCAAAAGTTCGAGATAGCGAAATCTCGACTTAAGAGGTAGTCGAGTTATGGACGTTCTACTGTTGTTACTGTATAGTCTTGCAAGGTATGGCACTCTTGATGCACTTGTTATCGAATAGGACGTGCCATGTATATTTGTGGATTGTAGTTGTATATGTGAGCCTCTCAAGAGGCCCCCAAATTTAACACTACGGCTTACTTTTCTTCACAACCCCCGTGATCAGACGGAAGAGAAAGGAATCGAAGAGGAGAGGGGGCTTTGCAAAGAATTACATGACAAGTTGAGCTTTGGCTTGGTTTAAGCTGTCATAATCATGAATCCTTGTGATAAACGTTATAAAAATTGAGAACAACGTTATATTCGTTTCCTGGTTGGTTCTCTGACTCTTGGCTGTAAAATGGGCCACGGCATTGTTGCAGCTATAACACAACTTTATCTCAATAAATAATTGTACCCCAGCCCAATCAATAGCGTAAGATGAAAATATTCCCACAAGCGAAGTGCTTTCCCAACCGATGAGTGCGTGCACCGATTTCATACTTAATTTTTCAAGACAACACATCATGTTATATTTATTATCCGTTCATGACAGTGTGGATCTTTGAAAAGGGATAATAACAAGATTAGGGAAGTTCAGGCGGTGAATTTCATGGTCATTTACTTATAATAAACACGAATGCAAAGTATTGTCGCGGTGATCAGTTTATTTGATTCCGCTTTTGATTCGTTTAGAGGCGGCGTGGAAACCTGGCCAGACGGTCCGTTCACGAGAGATAATGTGTTCCAGTCACGCAGGCATCACTTTTCCTCTGCCTCCAGTCAACTTAACGTTCCACCTTTCCTAGGTCGGAATAAAAATTACTTTCTATCTCGCTTGTTTGCTTTCTCAGCAATGAATTTTTCCCATCACAACGAGGGGAAATCCCACGTATATTTCTTGGTCAACTTGACCCCTGTTCAAGGACTGGTTTTAATGCAGCCAACTTTAATATCCTCTATCGATCCCAGGGGCCTGTCCGTTACAATGGCAGGTATGTACATAAAGGCTCTATCTTAAGTCGAAAAAAACACAAACGGGTTAATGTTTTAGAAACAAATTCATCTAAAACTTTCCAAAATGCTATAATACTGAATAGAAACCTAAGGGATAAAAATTTTCTGAGAAGAAACTTTCACGACTTTTTGAGTTTGGCCACCTTGATGTGTGAGCCAATGTATTGTTGCGTGATGTTGGCGTAGACTAATTACACGAGTCCTAGTTATCGCTAGCGGCTAACGAACGAACTCTTTGAGCAAACAGCTGTTTCATAGTTGTTGTTGTTGTTGCTGTTGCAGTTTGCGAAGAGAGGGACTCATGTAATAAGTCTAATGTTGGCGTTTGTTTTATTAGATTCAAAATTCAAGAAACATTTCAGAATGTTGGCTTAGTTTGACAATCTGCGCCAACAAATGTTGGACCAACGCGCGCACTACAATAAGCGTTCGATAGCGCTGAAAAACGAAGACAAACAACAGACTCTGTCTAAAAATCAATACACAAAAATGAACCCAGCATAGGGACCGAAATACGAAAATTACGATAGCAGAACTAGGATATTTTGGTGAAAAAAAAACAAGACAGAAACACTGCAAGAATCGTTTCTTCACGTACCAGCCAATTAATTGGCCTTGTCTAACAATTCATGCTTTGTCAAGAGCACATTTTGTACAGGAATGTTGAATGAAATTCTGAGTACCTTTAGCCATCCCTGCCGTAGAAGAGCCAACACGAACAGCGAAGTTAAGCGAAATATTGGGTTGGGCGGAATGTTTGTTGACGTTTGGCAGACTTTCCGTATGAACTCAAAAACAGGATATTTTCTAAAAGCATACTTTATGCTGGATTGACTATTTTGAATTTTCTCTCTCGTAAATTTGCTTCGAAAACGAGAACAACGAGGAACATTCTTCACAAGAAAGGCTCCTCCCTTAAAAGTGAAACAGTGTCGATACCTTTTACAGAAAATGATTAAAACTGAAATTGTTACAGATTTACACATGGGCCTCCTTAAAATATTTATAAATAATAAAATAATCTTTGGGAAGGGATAAGAGACCCCAATAATTTCTAAAACAATAGTATAATGTCATAACATTATTAAGTCCTCGAATACATTTCAATTGTTTAACCCCCCCCCCCAACTATGAGATTCCTTCTGACGGACTTGAGAAGAGAGGTAGCCACATAGTGGAGGGAAATCTTCAGGGTTTGCAATAAAGCTAAAAAAAATTTTGATAGCAGTGCTACGCCACGTGTCCTTGTTATAACGGCTATACTAAAAGATAAATACAAATATAGATAAAAAAAGGAAAAATAGCATGTGCTAAGGACGAGCATACTTCTAAATCAGCTTAGCTGCTTGTTGCACTTTCATTATTGGACATCAATGCTGAAATCAAGCTAGAAAAACAAAAGCGTCGTTTTTAGGCAGACTTATGTGTGACGTACGATACGATATACCACTAGTTTTTTTTTATAAGAACACTGAAATTGAAGAAAGCCATGCAATGTTCTTAATTTTTCCCATTTGAAGGCTCAAAATGTTCTTAACATGTTCTTAATTTTCTTGCTTTTTAAAAAGCTGTTGTTTTTCAAATTAGATGATAATTGCTACGAAAAGGGACGCACATGTAAAAATGTCACATATAGTCACAATGATTGATAGTTCACCTGTTTTCTAGAGTTGAGAACAGGACAGCGCCATTTAAGAAAGTAAATTCTAATTTGTTTCTAGCTTCACAAAGCCTTGTAATGTTCTTAGCATGTTCTAAATATTTCAGCCTCTGAAGCCTTATGTTCTTATATACTTTGTTCTTATAAAAAAATACATGTAATCGCATTAGTTCCAAAAAATCGCCGAATATTTCTGACAGTAACTATTTTTGACTGTGCGCAACGCAGACACAAGCCTGGCTGTATAGGAGATTTTAGAATCTACTAAAATCTATTTCATTGCTTGTTCATGCATACAATCAAATACCAACATAAGGTATTTTCATTGCTTGCATGCTTGAAGGTTTTTACGCTTGAGACGACTGGTAACATCATTTTTGAATTTTATACAGGATGTCCAGGGCATCTTTTTTATCCGTTTGAGTTTATTTGTGCTTTTTCAATTCTGAGTCAATTGCATTGAAGTTCCACATTTGCATTTTTTATATTTTTTTCGCATTTATTCGTCTTAGTTGTGAGTCATCGAAAATGAGAACATTTATTTTCTTCTTCGAACTTTTTGTTTCACTGTTGCATTGATGTTGTTGCGAGTGGTCGGTTTGCTTGTACTTTCCTATATGTTTTTGGCTGTTGTTGTTCCACGAATTCACATGTTGGCCCACTTGGTAGGATTAATTGTATAAATGAACTAACATTGAAATAGATTGTAATAATTACGCGATGAACAGCGGAATCATTTTCAGCGGCATACTTAAAAGCTTTTTTTTTCGTCTGACACTCCTCAGAGTATGAACGTCAGAAACAGACCAAAACAATAGACTAAGGCGGAATTTATACCCAGATGCAGCTCGAAATGCACCAATCAGAAAGAGCGAAAAGCTGAATTGGCATTGTGTTTTAAACACCAATCAGCTGGTCGGATACAGCTGGAAGACCAATAGAATTATTTGAAGAGTCCAAGTGAGAAAACGAACTCTTTCTGTCTACACAGAACCGGCCTTTTGGTTTTGATGTAGACAGATTCCAAAACCCCTAAGTGAAACAAAGATCTTGCTTTGCCATTGATTCTGAAACAATCCTCGCCGTAATTTTCCGCACAAATTGGGTTATCCAGTAATTGTTGTCCTATGGTCAAATCATGTTTAAGACTAGGTTGTTGTTTAGACCCACGGGGTGGTTGCTGTACGTAATCCTTTTGAATGGATGGTAGAACTTTCCGAGTGCCAAATGCTAACCGAGGATTGGCAGCAGCGAAGCACTTAGTAATGTCCTTTAGTCTATTGCTTCGGTCTGTTTCTGACGTTCATAGGCTTTTAAGTATGCCCGAAAATGATCCCGCTGTTCATCGCAATTTTAAAGAAATTGATGTATTTTGATCAAAATTCTAGTAGAACAAAACGAGAACCAACGAGCTTACCAATAAAGGAACAAGAAGAAGCACAAAAGGTGGTATCCAAGCTTAGCGATGACTTCCCTGGTAAATTTTTTCAACTCATTTCTATTATGAATTTCAGCTGGGTCGTAAAGCCCAGAGTGACCCTTAGGAACTGTTGCATATCTGAAACGAAACCAGATTAGAAATAACTAAAGACGAAATTCTGTAGATGAAGTATAACTGCAAAACGAAGACCTAAGACACAGGAACTACAAAGGAAGGTGAAGGTGAAAATGGTATTTTAGCGCCAGTCGCTAGGATCTTAGTAGTAGGTTAGCTAATCGAGGCTTCAACCTTGACTATGACACTACCATGGTTGGGCTCGAACCCTGACCACACTGAGCTCCTGACACCACGAGTCAGCTGCATTGCACCACGACGCCACAGCACCACAAAATGAAGATATAAGACCTAACAAGTACAAAACGAAGTCATAAGATCTAAGAGCTAAAAAACGGGCTTCTTACCTGTAAATTAACCAAAGTGTCATTGGAAGATTAACAGCAATTGGAAATAGATTCATTGTAGTCAACAGAAGCAGTGTCATCAGAGATTGTGCTACGATTTCTGGAATGATAAGCTGCAACGAAAATGACAAAAAATATGCAAATAAAAAGAAATGCAAGGCATAAGATTAGAATATTTTACAATAAAAGGGCAATAGCCATTGAAATTATTAAAATTGTAATAGTAATGCAAACGAGAAAGATGGCAAAAAGACAAAAGTGTATTGTAACATAGCTGATAGAATAAACACGGGAATGACTGTGTACAGTTTCAGGTCATTCCATTCCATTTTATCAAATGTGCCGACCCATCATAACACTTAATCTAAACTGCAAAAATGAAAACGAACTTTTTTCCTGGGATGCATGGAAGCCAGGTGTTTCCATGCTTTGTGACACCTTACCATACTTAGGCTTGTTGTTTTTTCAAAGTTTAGAATCTCTTCGTTCAGTTATGGGCTTTGTGAGGGTGAAGGTGAGAAGGTGAAATGGTGTTTTAGCGCCAGTCGCTAGGATCTCAGTAGTAGGTTAACAAATCGAGACCTCGACCCTGGCTGCGACGCCACCGTGGCTGGGCTCGAACCCTGATCACACTAAGCTTCTGATACCACAAGTCAGCTGGATTACACCACAACGCCACAGCACCTTCTCTTTGTGGGTGCGGCTTATAATCGAGGGCGACTTTCATTTTTCTGAACGTCATCTAGTGTGACTTATATTCAAGGTCGGCTTATAAGCAAGGGCTTACACTCGAAAAATAATGGTATCAAGTTTTAGTGAAGCATTTTCTTAAAAATCATATTGATTGGCAAAACACTCTTTTGATAATCAAATATTCTTTGTCTTCTTTTTAGAATTCAATTCAATTCAATTTTCAATTCAATTCAATTCATTTTTATTCGTAGAAATACAATTTACAATGATAAAATGTACTCTACACAGCCAAAGAAAAGCAGAGCTTATCTTGCTTGGGCCGCTACAAAGCTAAAAACCTTTTTGGAACACTAAGAATTTCAAAAGTTACTGTATGTAAACAAACTTACTCTGTTAAGACGCTGACAGCACAATGCTGCATTCACATAATCGCATTCTAAATCAGACAAATTTATTATCTGAATGAAAAAGTATCAAGGAAAAAATGAAAGAGAGAAAATAAAATAAAAAGAAAATAATATAGATATGACTTTATCTATTTATTAAATAAAGATATGACTTTATCTATTTATTAAATTGATTGTATTTTCCATTAGATTTTAATTGGCTTTAAATTTTGCAAATTTCCTCTTTTTGTCATTAAGTTTTGGATTTTTAAGAATTTTCAAAGTGGAAATAGTGATCTGGTGCTTGTATCATTTCAGAAATATGATGATAGGAAAAGTGTGAACATAACTAATAAAAACTAATAAAAATAATAATTAAGTAATAATGAATTTCCTTTGCATTGTTATTGGGTTCAAAATAAAAAATATCTTACTTTAAAATGTTCCCTGCATAAAAACATGATAACGACCAACACACAAATTCACAACAAATGGTAAAATTTTTGGTATCCGGTCGATTCACCCAACCTCCGTTTTGCCCAACTTCCTTTTCGCCCAACTTCCTTTTCGCCCAAGCTGGTCGTTTTGCCCAACATTCTTGTTTGTTTTTCCCAACTAAATTATTTGCTATTTATCACTTGTTTTATCACTAAAACAGTCACCAGGGCGATAATTGGGGGTTTGGGGCGGAGTCCCCAATGTTATTGATCAAATAATCGACAAACTATAGGGAAGAAGTTACCTGTGTCATTTGAGGTTGGGCAAAACGACCATGATGGGTTGGGCGAAACGTCTTAGCAGGTTGAGCGAAAAGAAAGTTGGGCAAATCGGTAGCTGGGCAAAACGTCTTGAAAGCATATTTTCTGACAAATTGATTCACAGAAGCTTAGCGTGGAGAGGTGACTATCCCCCCTTGCGCCCCCCATAATGCACAATCTACACCACAGCTAGCAGCTTGGATTAGGAACAGCAACCCCTTCCATTAACATCACACACAAGAAGATTGAATTTGTGCCTGTGTTTGTGAATACCCTAACTACTTTTAAGCCAAACTCAATTGAAAAAAGGATACAAAGAAAACTGCCAGGAACACAAGTGTTGTTGAATCTACTAGACAAAATATGTAAATGGTACTTTCAGAAAACATGTTGTTATCTTTGTGTCTGTCTTTCGACTCTGGATGAAAACCCCTGCACAAGGTGAAGCTGCCAATGAAACTGTTACAACATTATTTTGCTGTGCAACCAACAACAACCAACCACGCCCAGAAGTAGCCTCTTTCCCAACTTGAAATAAAAGGAAGAGAGGCTACGATCTAGCCACAGGGATACAATGAAGCGTGAGGAAAAAAACACCTTTTTGGATTCGAACAAAATCAAGTGGATTGTGGAGGTTTGAAGACCGTCAGAGATTGTGATGTATGTGAGGTAAGGATTTCTAGACTTTGAATCACTTAAATTAATTAGTGAACTTGGAACCTAACGTACCTAGGACGGGCAGAGGAGCACATGTCAGATTGCGGGTATCGATGTTTTAGTACTGTGGAAAACTGGGCCATTAGGTAGGGAGATTAATTAATTAATTATTAGACAGGCAGGCCTTCCTACCCTTCTTATAATTAACAGTAGGGAGATGTTGATGATGATTTTGATTTATCTTTCATAAGGCTAACTAAATACGATTTCATGTGCCTCAGAAGAAGCATAGCAGAGCTTATGGAGTCTGGGGCGTTTACAACAAAACGAAACATCAATAAAGAATATTTAAGTAATACAACTTGACGCCTTAAAAATCTACAAATACACGTATTTTTTTTTTAAAGAAACCCTTTATAAGAAACCCAGACTCTCGAATGGCCAAAAAATAGAGACTCCAGTACTGATAATCTTTTACGTAAGAAACTTTTCACATCAGACATCGAGAAATTTTCTTTTAATCCCCATGTTTCCTCTGCAATAACACACATCTGTGACAAGCAGACAAACAGGAAACCTGTACGCATTCAAATATGACCGATAAATGGGTTTGGAACATCATTCAGATAGAATAACAATGTTGCCAATATGGATATTCAAGAAACTCTGAAGAAACTTTCAGTACTCAAAATTTGAAAATTTTAAGAATCTTCCAGTACTGGGTCAATCTTTTAGTTTCTTATAAAAAAAATACATGTAATCAAACTAAGCTAAAACTACTAAGATAATTACATGAAGCTACTAGGACACAATAATTTTAAGGCGAGGAGCAGGCGTAAAATTATGTTTACACAAGGTCATTGTAGTAACCTAGCTTATATTTTTTAAATGTCTTAAGGTTTTGTTCTTAAAATTATTGTTAGATCGCCATCACTTATGTATGTTAAGCATGCAATATATTTTATCTTTGTTGACGAAATGTTTTCATAAACATTTCCAAGATGCATTGGCACGTCTCGGCTTTGAAATCTTGTGCAACTACCTAAAGACGTAGGCTAATATCCCAAATAGAATTAGAAATTAAAGGAGACTTACCTGTAAGTTTAACTTTGATTGTAATTCTATGAGTCATTAGCCAGGAGTGAAGGAGTTGTACGCCCTCCCATTTTAACCAACCCAGCCACAGCCTGCAGTCAAGGTGTACAACACCAAGAACAGAACTGAAGGCTGTCAAGGCTGTTATATAGTTTTTGGTCTTCCTTAAGTCTTCGTTTTATAGTTCTTTTGTCTTAAGTCTTCGTTTCATAGTTCTTTTGTCTTAAGTCTTCGTTTTATGGTTCTTTGGTCTTAGGTCTTTGTTTTATAGTTCTTTGGTCTTAAGTTTTCATTTTATTGTTCTTTGGTCTTAAGTCTTCTTTATATAGTTCTTGGTCTTCCTTAAGTCTTCGTTTTGTAGTTCTTTTGTCTTGAGTCTTCGTTTCAAGTTCTTTGGTCTTAAGTTTTCGTTTCATAGTTCTTTGCCTTAAGTCTTCTCTATATAGTTCTTGGTCTAAGTCTTCATCTTATAGTTCTTTTGTCTTAAGTCTTCGTTTTATGGTTCTTTGGTCCTAGGTCTTCATTTTATGGTTCTTTGATCTTTTCTTTGTTTTATGGTTCTTTGGTCTTAAGTTTTCGTTTTATAGTTCTTTTGTCTTAAGTCTTCGTTTTATAGCTCTTTGGTCTTAAGTTTTCGTTTTGTAGTTCTTTGGTCTTAAGTCTTCTTTATATAGTTCTTGGTCTTATGTCTTCATCTTATAGTTCTTTTGTCTTAAGTCTTCGTTTTATGGTTCTTTGGTCCTAGGTCTTCGTTTTATGGTTCTTTGATCTTTTCTTTGTTTTATGGTTCTTTGGTCTTAAGTTTTCGTTTTATAGTTCTTTTGTCTTAAGTCTTCGTTTTATAGCTCTTTAGTCTTAAGTTTTCGTTTTGTAGTTCTTTTGTCTTAAGTCTTCGTTTTATGGTTCTTTGGTCTTGAGTCTTCGTTTTATAGTTCTTTGATCTTTAAGTCTTCGTTTTATGGTTCTTGGTCTTAAGTCTTCAGTTTTTAGTTTTTTGGTCTTAAATTTTCGTTGGATAGTTCTTTGATCTTGTTTATGTTTACTTTGTTTCTTAGGTTAAATAGAATATAAATAAAGATGTCAACTACAGAAAACAACCCTGTAGAAACAGAATCTGAGGGATCAAAAGATGAACTAAAAGAAAAGCAAAACGATGACACACAATCAATGTCTGATTTGAAAGCTGAAAAATCAGTTGAAGATGTATGTGGGAATATGCTAGACAAAGTAATGACATATCTGCAAGGAGAATTAACTGGTAATGTTTTTTGCATTGCATGCATTTCACTTTTGTTTTTCTTTTTATTATAATTGGAGGCAACCATCCCCCTGTCTCCCCCTTTGCCCCACTACTGCATCTTGCATCAGTTTCCAACCTCTGTCTATTCTAGCCACCCAGCAACTGGGAACCCGAGAGTATATATATATATTATATATTAGAGAGCTAATGATTTATGATGATTTTTTATTTAGTTACTTGTGAAGACTACAAACTACTGGGAACATTGAACAACATGACCATAACAAAATACAAAGATATGTCAAACAAAACGAAGGAAATTACTGAGAATTTGGAAACTATCAATGAGAAATGTATGAACTTAAAATTTTATGTGTTAAATTTTCAGAAGTTTACTTAAGGCAAGCATAGAGGCCTCCGAGCGCTTGTTTATGCCGAGGGCCCAGGGCCCAACAATGTTCTGTTAGGCTTTGGTTAACATTTTGGATTTGCTTTGCGAGCAATATTTCACCGTTTGGCCACGTTGAGAAACATGAGGTCTTACGTTATGAGTCCTCGAGTTTCGTTAAAATCGCAAATCGCTTGACAAGTAAGTTTCAGATGTTTGATGAACAATCAGGGATGCCTGCACTTATAGAGGGCAAGAGGGGCAAAGGTTTGAAGAAGGGCAACTGAGGGGGTTTGGGGGCGTAGCCCCAAGAAATTTTAAGTGACCACGCCCTTCAGAAGCCTGGAAAACGTGGGAAACGCCTTTTAAATTTTTTCTTTGACAATAAAACTGTTTAAGATTTACTCGATTTTGCAAGAGAAATCTTTGTTTTGAAGAATTCTTATGCATTTAAAGTCATAAAAGTGAGTAATATGATGTTGCTATTGGTTTTCGAAAAATGATTTTCTCTGTTCATTAATTTTTGAAAAATTACGGGCAACAAGTCTCACATCGATTTTCCCTCGACCCAGAAACAAATAATGAAATCAATATATGATGGTCCTTTCTTGCCTTTCTTCTATTCTACAATATTTATCAGACAACTTTAAAGCTATTATAAAAATAATTGTTGTCGCTGAGGGCACATCTTGCCCCCCTTGCCCCCTTGAATAAGGGCAGGAGGGACAGTTGCCCCCCTTGCCCCCCTGCCCCCCCATCGCAGGCGTCCTTTTGAACAATGTAGGATCGTTTGTTTAATGGGCAATGACAGCTATTATCAATTTACCGGCACAGAAAAGGTATTATTCTGTGGTACCGGTGTACCGGCTTTTTTGCAAGTGTACGGTCATTATTCGTCGCAATGTACCAGTGTACCAGTTTTCACTCATGCGCATGTTGTGACTGTTTTTCAAATTTCAAGTGTACCATGTACCGGATTGTGTTTGTACCTTACCGGGTCGATTTTTAGCCTGTCGTGTCGTGCCGTCTACCGGTTGCTCTGTACCGAGAAGCTGTCACCCCCACTGTTTAGGGTTTTTTGTCACTCATTTGCCGTAACTACGCCACTAGCTTAGCAGAGTTACATGCTTACATCCAAGTTTTTACAGAGGAATCGTTTTTATTTATTGACAGACATGGCCTTACAGCCTTATTTAGAAAAGATCGATCAGCTTGAAGAAGGTGTACAAAAATTGGAAGCAGCCGCCTACAAACTGGATGCGTATTCTAAACAACTTGGTAAGAAGACTTTGAAAAAAGTTATTCATTCATTTCATTGCTTCATTGCTTTCATATATTGAGATACGAATAACAAGACCTGGTTTCCATAAAATAGTATAGATGAATCGGAAGAGGATCGGCGACCGCCTGTGATCGTTTGATTTGCTTTCCCTATTCAATGGTAACTCGTGATCATTACGCTTGTCGGTGATCGTTAGTCGTAAGCGTTGGAAGATTTTAAATGAGTTCCCGATCGTTAGTACTGTCCCAATCAATGAAACATTGTGTGGAAGCACAGATCGCAGATGATCGTCCTGAAAATTTCGCAGAACTTATTTTTTCAGTCCAATCAAAGTAAAAAACGAGTACTTTAAACGAGTGGCATCCAACTCCTTCAAAGAGATTTCCGTGAAAAATGGATTTCCAAAGGATTTCTTTGAAATCAAACCAATAGAGTTTGCAGCAAGGGTGAACGAGATTTTCTACAGCATCGATTTCAAGTTCTAAGAAAAAAATTGGTTTTTCAAAAATCCTTCCAGTAGCTCCTTTAGTAAGTCGAATCTACCAAAAAATCTTCAAAAATTTAAAAATCATTTTATACTGTATACTTTTGATATCTGTTTTTTTTTTCAGAAATGAAATTTAAGAAATTAGAACGAAAGTGAACTGTGTAGTACTTGGTGAAGTGAAAATTTGCTTTTTGTGTCTATCGTCCAGTATTCAGAATTTATGGGAAAACTTTGTTGAATATAGCTAATATACATCTATGCAAAAATTATGTTTAATGTGTTTTTCAATCATGTCTGTCAGTTTGTAATTTGCTTGTAACTAAAGCGAATAGAATTCATGATATAATTAAAGCTGGAATGGTTATCGCTGCAGTGTGAACCAAGTTTTATTATTAGATGATGATGATACGTCTAACACAGATCTTTTTGAATAAAGAGTTGGCTTTTTCTGTAAGCTCACACCCCTGAAACCGCATTAAAATCACTGATCAGAAGGTAGCCTCTTATTCATATCGAGACATTGTGTGGAAATTTTGGCGCGTAATTTTGGCGGAAATTTTCTTTCACTCAACCAGGGCAAAGTTTGTTGTGCTACCTCTTGCGTTCGTGCAAGTTTATGCTTGATTTTCACGCCAAGATCGATGGTAAGACATAGTTTAACGATGTCGATGACACCTTGGTTATTTCAACGAGAACGTGTGCCAGACCTCTTCAAAATCCCAGGTAAATGTACAGTATTGCATTGTAGTGTTTTAGAGAGGCAAAGCATTTGATTTTCTTTCTTTTCGGCCTGGCCTGCCAAACCACCACCGCCGCATCACAAAAAGCCTTGTGCGTTGCTAACTTTTGAAGTGTGTTGAATTTCAAAAACGTTTTGTTTGATTTGCAGAAAATCTTCCAGATTGATCAGAAGGGGAAAGTTGTTAAAAACATAATTTTCTGGGGCCTGCCTGCGTGCGGGCGAAATCTACCACCCGACAATAGCATAGCAGTGTTTGCCGTTCGTCAGATTTGGTATGGGTGAGCGTGCACCTTCTCTCATGGGGTTTTTTTATGTGAAAGATTTTTTATAATCTTTAATACGAAATGTCTTTCCTATATGGAAAATTGGCTTCATTCTTTATCTTGGGGGTCAATGAAATACAACATGTCCAATGGTGAGTAGAGTAGCCAGACATGTAACATTGGAAGGGCAAAAGGGCGTCGTCAAATAAATATAGGGCGTGGTTTAAAGAACAAATAACCAAGTTGTACCCTGTGACACTTTTACATCAGATATAGCCTGTTTACCAAACTAATCTTGCCGATGATCCCACCTCCTCATGCCCACCCCTTGGCTATGCTTCTAAACATATCATGTATTTTTTACTCATGAAATACCCTAATAAATTCTTTAAAAATTTTGAAATCAAGCCAATAGTTCAACTTTTGGAGAGTAGTAAAACTATAAATTAATTTCAAAATTGCGAGAAAAGGAAGAATATTTTTGGCCATACTTTGTCTCTCAGTTTTGAATGCTTAAAAACTACTAATTAAATCATTACATCTTGTCCTGCAGGAACATGTTTGGACAAAACCATTGACAATTTTTCCTGTCATAGTCAAGATGAATATCATACTGAAGGTGAAATGGGGGTAAGACTCTTTTGTTCTTGATTTTGTATAAAAAGTAACAGATCTCAAACATTTCTTCCCAAAAATATTTGACCGAGTAGAGCTGTTAACTTTTTACAATATGTAATTTTTTAAAATAACAGAAGCACAGGAAATTATCAATGTTTTTATTTACAAAGTTACTTTTTGTTTTTGTTTAGATGGCTGTTCCTCCCTTCACAGCGAAATTTAGCAAAGGTTTGTACCACCTAAAATTTTTTTTTAGTTGGCTTGCAAGCAAACGTTGTAACTGCTGGTTGCAGAACCCATAGAGAGCATAGTGATGTAGGGGTCAGATTGCTGGAAACCCTGCTTTCTACATACCTTGCTTTGCCCAGACTTTGTCACACTTCTCTTTCTGTTTGCCATAACTTTTCAAACCAGCAATCAAGTATATTTTTTTGGTATTGCAGGTTCTGGCATGGTGCTTTAGACTTGCAGCTTGTTCCACTTGAATGATATTCTAGATTGAATACCCTGAGTACTCATTTGAAGACCCAGGGTACCCTGGGTACCCATGAGGAATGGGAAGCAAAGTGTGCTATAGGCTTGTGGAAAGTTGTCTTAACGAGATTCAAAACCTCTTGATCACTCACTCGCTGAACCCCTTAGACCACTCCTCCATACCACCATATAAATTATATAGCAATAGCAAATACCTATTTGCATCAGAAAACGTCAAAATTTCAAGACAAAAAACAACGAGTTGAGTCTAACAACAAAACTGTTCTTTGTACAGGATTACTGCATGGGCATTTACTTGGAGTAGCTGATGAAGATGGCAATGTCCAACTGATAGACTCAAGAAAGTCAAACAATAGATCAGTTGTGAAAGGTGAATGCTTGTTTCAATTTTAATAGCATAGCAAGTCATGTGTATTGGCAAAAGACTTCTGATCCCTGAGATAGGTATAACACAAATTCCTGTAACCATTCAAGAAAAGTTATTATTCGAGAAATAGTTGCATGAATGCCAGAAAGAAAAGATTAGAAAGCCAGTGAAAGAAAGACTGCACTTTTCACTTTGGCACAATGGAAAGTGAAAAAGCAAATTACATAATAGAACCAACTTACTCTGTGTAAAAATCTTCAATGTCTTCAACGGCTGTGGTTCCACCTGGACATAAACCCTCAATGTGTAGCCAAGTGACTGGTTAAAGGTTTTCTTGAATTTTCTTTGTCTTTGTTTGCCACAGGTTGGTCCGCACATTCTAATGCTGTTTTTGACATTGCCTGGGTTGGAAGAGAAGCAAAGTTGGTAAGTGAAGTATTATAACCTGCAAACCCAACGGAATTCATTTTGGGCATCATCAAGTTCCACATTTTGTCCCCACGGTATAAGGGGAGAACCAAAATGTGAAACTTACCTCACGGAACTACTTCAGAAATGTTTTTAAATCAGTTATTTTGGTAATAAAGGAATGCAACAGCAGTTTTGTCAATGAAAAATGTTGCATGAAGTTGTTCACAGTTTAGCTTCCGAATTCTACAAAAATTGGGTTCGCGTTTTGACCCTACGGTAAAGCAGGATTTATTGAGTCTAAGTGAACCAAACGAAACAAACTAATTATGAAACGAACTGATAGTTTCAAATAGTGAAAACTCATCAAATATCCGTGTTGCGGATTTTTTCGTTATTGTTGCAAGAAAAAATTTGTTGATGAGTAATCATTATTTTATCTTCTTCTGGAACGCTTCTCCATCTAGTATGACATGGCGCTATTGATCACACATTGCCAACTGTGCAAATTGTTGAATAGTCTGAAAACTACCTATCAATTCTACAGACCAAGCGTCATCAAATAATCATGCAAACAGCCACTGAGAGAATATTTTTCAACAAGTACTGCAAAGTGCACTTCTTTTAAGTTGAATCTCTCTCTCCCGGGTTCTGTCCAAACTAAACCAACAGTTAAGTTGACTTCTAGAAAGTTTTTCCAGCCCTCAACCTTATCTTGGACAGACAAGCCCCCTACCACGTATAATCTAAGTTGGGAGACCTGAAGAGGGTATTAGAAGAGATATGGGAAATTAAAAAAAAAAAACAGAGACATAAAGGAAGCTTGTGTACAATAGGATATACGGGATATTTTTTTGTGAAATCATAGTGAAATTCACTGATAAAAGGAAGGAAACAGGGAATTAGGGATAAATCAAGAAGAATAATAGGGGATATGGGATAATTCAAACACCCCTAATGGGACCGCTTTAAGTTATGTCATTTTCTTTATTGTATAGCTCACAGCATCTGGGGGTCCACTTCCATAAGAACTTATATACCATGTGAGTTCCCAAAAATAATCTTGACCCCTTATCTCTGACAAAGAAAGTACAATCTTACCCCCTTTTCTCTGACAATTCTCTGACATATGACCCTTTTCTCTGATTATCTAGTTGTCATCATACCCCCTGAAAATACATTTTTATACCTAGCAAAGATGACTTTTCACTTTCAGTTGCTGATATTAATGAATATTGCAGTGTATGTAGGCTAAGTCAACTTTGTCCAAAAAGGCTTTTGCCATTGTGTCATTGTCTTGTCTGAGACAGTTGTTGACTGGTTGTAGTGCGCAGATATTGATGAAAACATTGACGTTGTTCTGTTTAATTCTGCTATGCAATGCCAATGCAACTAAACCAAATTCTATTCATTGATTGGAGCTTTTACCATTTAGCAAGATCTTCACCAGAATAAATTAAGAGCCTCGAAAAGGAAATGAGGTTAATTCTTCTGAGTGCTGAATCTGAATTCATCATCTGATCAGTCAATGAGCAAGGTTTTTGGAAAAAAAAAGAGACAGCATCTCTTAATCATACACACAGCTTGAGCAAACAGTTACATAGGTTGTTACAGTATTCCATGCAATTCTAAAACCTTTTTCCAACTGCTGTCATCTGTTTGACTTGACATTGATTTTTTAAAAACCAACAATTGCCAAAGCAAACTTCCACTCCACTGGACCTAGCCTTGGCCCAGAAAAATGTTGTACAGTTCCCGCCAAATATTAGCCTCTCTTTACAAAAATGTTGCACTTTCATCATTAAGAGGCTAAGGCAAGAGCAGATCAGGGCAACAAGCAACAGCAAAAACAGACTTATTCTGTTGGGGCAAAGCAAGCAATGGTTGCTGGTTTGCAGAATTTGTAGTACTTGTACCCCAAAAAGTTTTTGTAGTGCATGTAATGAAAGCAAGTGAAAAGTTCGAGTATCATGCTTCCTCTCTGCAAAAGTTACATTGAACTCCGTAAGATTGTTTATTTTTTGCTCTAGATAGAGTATGTATCTAGGTACCGTACGTAGTGTGGCACCTAAACGTGGCTGAAGGTTAAGTTGGTTCATCATCAATATCAATAGACAATATCTGCTATGAAGCACTGCTCTGCTTGCACTGCTCTGCTCTGAGTGCTCACAGTGCATCTCCTTCTTAAACTTAATCTATCCCTTCCAAAATGACCAGTAAAAGTGTGCTTCTTCTGCATGACCTAGATACATACAGTATGGGAGTTTATATTATATATATATATATATATATATATATATATATATGTATCTATATACTGATATATAAATATACATAAATATATGCAAATTATATATATATATATATTCGCAATTACTTAATTTTGAGTTATCATCTTGCTTAAGAACAGTGAAATATACAAACTCTTGTTATTATGTGTGAAGTTGACTCCTTTTTAGGAAATCATCTTGCTCTAAGAACAGTGAAATATACAAAATCTTGTCCTATTATGTGTGAAGTTGACACCCTTTTCAGAGATTTTGACTCTAGAAAACACCTTATTTTGAAAATCTCTGTCCTAGATTGCTATGAAATCTGGCACCCTTTCTCAGAGATTTTGGGAACGCACATGGTATATACGTTCTTATGGAAGTGGACCATGCCGGAAATTACCACAGCCTGGGTTCGTTCTTGACAGGATAGAGAAATATTCTCGAAAATAACACCCTTTTATTTCAAAAGGGAAAATGAATTGAAATTTTGGTATTTTTAGGATTCAAAACAGAGTGTCACTGCAGTGGTTTTTCAAGATGAGAATATAATAATATCTTCTGGAGCATGCGATGGGTCAATCAAAATGTGGGACATAAGAAAGAGTTACAGTTGTTATAAAGATACGCCTATCGCTTATCACATGATCCCATATCCTGACCAATCAGCGTCAAGAAAACATGGTACGTGGACATTCTTCGCTGTTTCTTAAGTGTAATTTATTTAAAACTCCTCTTAGAATAAACGTCAAAAACAGGCCGAGATAAGTGAAAAAGGCGGAATATGAACCCAGATGCACATCCTCGAAATGCATCAATTAGAAAAGTGAAGTTGGATTGGTATTGTGTTTTGATCACCGATCAGCTTACGGGATACAGCTGAAAAAAAATGAACTGGAACGTAGAGTGGAAGTACCTTGCACGTCGTGTAGACAGTGCTTACTGATAACAGTAAAGTGGGCGCTGAAAAGATTCAAAGATTCAGCTGGACGACAAATAGAATAAGTTAAAAAGAACTCTTTTCTGCTTACATAAATCCGGCTTTTTGGTTTTATGTGGACAGGTTCCCAAACGCTAAACTGAAAAAAGGATCTTGTCAATTATTAGAAAGAAATCCTTGCAATTAATCCTCATTGTAATTCTTTGCACAATCTAGATTATCCTGTAAATGCTGTCCTATGAGAGAGAGTTTTGTTTAAGATTGCTCTACGGGAACAACCCAACGATCTAAAACAGTAACCTTACTTTGCTGAGAAGTATCCGACGAAAAAAGCTTTTGACTAGGCCCTATGATGTTTCCGTTGTTCGTCGCATTTTCATATATGTCTATACAATACTCTACATTATCTATTTAAATTATATCAATTTTTATTTCAGGGTACAGTTCCTTGATTCTCGACTCCACATCGTCGCGATTATTTGCAACTTGCATCAATGACGTCATCTATATGTTCCAGTCCTCTCACTTACCAACTAAGCCTGATGCTAGTTTCTATGGTCACCAGTCGTCAACATTCTACATCAAGTCCGCTTTGAGTCCAGATGACAGGTAATGGCTTTCATTACCTTTCGAGTCACTCTGACTTACAGTTCGGAAATTTTGAATTTATGTTTTCTGAGAAGCCAAGGCAACCCTTCCGAAGCAACATTGATGCAGGGGGAACTCAGGAACCACACATAATGATAATTTGGCTTCCTCAGCACCAAAAAGCCGATACTTTTGGGTGCAAGTTGTTTTTGTCAGGTGAACCCCGAGTGCCCCCTAAGGAAAATGCCTTCGTAGTTTAGATGAGAAAAGAGACCCTCTTAGTCTAGTTCCTAAATAAGCGCTTGTGAGACATCCAAGATTCAGAGCCATCTTTTTCAAGCCTAAACCCAGCTACGTTAGCTTCCAGCGTTGTCCTCGTTACTCTAAGGTTTTGTTCTCTCAGTTGGCCTATAGTCCTTGACAATACATTAGAACACCTTAAATGATTCAGTGAGTATCTTATCCATGGATCTCACCTCTCCCGACACAATGATTTCTTTTTTACTGCCAAATTGGTGAGGGGAGCACAAGCTTGTGTTAAACGTTTACTGTCGTAAAACGTCAAGCAGGCAACATGCCATCTTGAATGTTTGCTAACCAAACCATACCTCTTTGTAGATTTCTCCTGAGTGGTTCTGGTGATGATAATTGTTATGTGTTTAAAGTCGATGAACCAGAAGAAACTCCTTGGGTTCTGAAAGGACACGTTGGAGAAGTAACTAGTGTGGCATGGTGTCCTACTGATATATCAAAGGTATGTCTTCTCTCTGGTATCCAATACATGACTTTTTGTAAGAAACTCTTTATAAGAAACCCAGAATCTCGAATGGTCCAAATTTTAAGATAATCCTATACCACGCTAGCGAATCTATACGCACTACTGTGGTGGTATTTTTTGCGTACTGTTGTGGATAAGCGCTAGTATGGTGGGTTATAATGCTTGGTGTGGTGTTTTTTTGTGTACTGTATTGGATACGAAATCATAGCAAAAATGTATAGATCAAGCAAGAAAAAACCCACAAAATCCAGCACGCAAAGAATTTTCACCTCTGTCTGCAAAGTATTAAAAGTTTTTGACTTGTTGTCACCAAAGACCTGAGAATTTTCCAACCCCTTCGTCTATCCAGACTGCTTCTCTTTCACGGGTAAATTCTGAATCTTTGAATGTTTTTTGTTAGCTTGTTACCTGTTCAGACGACAACTCGTTTAGGATTTGGTGAGTCCTTCTTTTCTATCAAATTTTTATTATCTTTTCTGTGTCATTCAGCAAGATGATGAGCCGTTCTGCCGCCTCTTTGACGTGGCCAAGCGGTAAAACATTTTGCCGACGTGCTGGTTTCAAATGTTTGACCAACAATGTTTAATCGTTTGGCCAGGGCCTTTTGATAACAAGGATTGACTGTCTCTCCATTCTTTATCAGGAGATCATCACAAGGAATGCAGCAAATTCAGACATGTACAGAGAGTCATCAAATCGGCTCGTGTTCAAAGAAAGGTACAGGGTTTTTATTATTGCAAACAACCATCCTTCTTAAACATCCATTTCTGTAACGTTTCTTCGCATTTTTCTGACACTCTTGAAACAATGCTTCAAAATCACAGAAATCTCTCTTTTACTTAGATGCAAGAAAAGTGGAGAACTCAGTTCACATGCAAAGAGTAATGTCATCTTGTCCGACCAACAAGAAGGCAGCACTGTTGTTTAGAGAGAGCAATTTTTCAACGACAAATAACAACATCCAGAAATATAACACAGCTGTATCCCCATCTGGTTCATCTATTGATGGTTTGTTCTTGTTTTATATTGGCTTCTTGTATTTATCATTTGGTTGATAGTAATGCTGGTAGGCTGGCAATGGTATAATGATAGCCACTGCAACTGGCAGTGATACTGCCTCTTGCACTGCTACAAATATTGTTATTGCCAATGTAACAATTGTACACATAGTGCTACAAATATTGTTATTGCCAATGTAATTGGCACTGGTATCGCTCTCGTTTTTATTGGCTTCTTGTATTTGTTAATGGTATTACTATTCACTTCTTCTTTCTTTACAATATATCTTTTCTATTCTTCTTCGTTTTTATGTTTCTTCCGTTTTCTTTCTTCCTTTTCTTCTTGTTCGTTTTTTCTTCAGTTCTATTTCTCCTTTCTTTTACTTCTTTTTCTATTTTTCTACTTTCTTTTTCTTTCCTCTTTGTTCTTTCTTTCTACACGTCACCTTCATCGCCTTCTTTTACCCGCCACTGCAGCTTGGCTAGCGTGGTTCTTCTCGTTTGTAATTTAGTTGTGTTGCTCCTGGCGATGTTTTTATATTCTTTCAATTCCTTTTAGATGCAGCATCCTGCGATTCTTTTATGAGTTTTTCAAGCCCAACACTATCAACTCCAAAACAACGTAAGAACAACATGACTACACCTATTCCTTCAAGATCCACACCAACATTATCAACGCCTAAGAATTCAAGACTGATCTTAGAAGAATGGCTGAAAACAACACCTAGTCCTTCGACAGCAAACGTGAGTCCAGCTGCTGAAACAGCGCCCACGAGACGTGTTTTATCAGAGCAAAACAGAGCTGGAAGTGCTTCAGCAAGTCACACGTCAAAACGAAAGATTGTATTATGTGTCAGGCCTTCAACGGTTGACCAAAAATCAAAGAGAAAGCCACGAAAATCAACTACATCAAATACAAGAAAGTCCGCTGCTAAGAGAAAACTCGAGGACGATAACAAAGAAAACCCTCCGATTAAATCTATAAAACTAGCATTTTCTAATGCCCGGTGTTCCCCAAAATCAAATAATGACAATAACAAGTCACCAAATACAAGAAGAGAGCAAGGAGCTACATCGAAAAGTAGGGACATATCAGGGAACATTGTTAAAGATATCTTGGAACATGTTGATGAATCTGCGAATATGAATGCATCGAATGATGACGAAAGGTCTCCTGATAAAAGCAATGAAGTTTAAAAATGCTGAATGTTTATTTCAATGGTGTGTGCGTTCAGATAGTTTGGAACGAAGGGAAGCGTTCCATGACAACGGCTAAGAGATCTTCGTTTGTTCACTTTTTAGGCCCTCGATCTTTTGTGTATAAAAGAGGCATAAAAACAGTGATAAACATCTGTGATAACCTTCAATCCAGACAATGAGCTTTTGCCGTTCTTATTACGGCCGTGCATGTTGCTTTTCCTCGTTTTGGCAATACGTGTTTAACCTCTCTACTGGCGTTGTGCTGAGCACTCAAACTGAGAAATCTTAACGAAAATGTGAAGTTAAGAAGACGATTTCGAATCACGATGTAAACTATAGTTAAAATCCGCAAATACGAAAACTCATTTTTCGAAATGAGGCTGTTCAGTTTCTTAGCAGTTCAACAGTATCTTATCGTAAGGGCTGGGTAGACACAAATCTCTGTTATGCTCCTTAGAATTGATAGGTCGCTTATAACAGAGCTCCTGAGCTGCCCTGAGCAACAACAACAGCAACTACAGCGAGGGGAGGGACTGTTGTAGCCAGTCTAAGGGCTGGGATAATCTGTCACGGTTTTTGAATAAACGTAAAAATTTCTTCATGATAAAGCATCCACACATTAAGATACGTAAAATTAGATCATTTTGATTGTTTTTATCATGAAATTGTAAGAAAAACTCAGCCTGCAGTTTCTTATATGTTGCTTTCTTATATGCGGGTTTTTATTTTATGTGAAGTCTGAAGCATTTTATTAATTTATTAGTAGACTCAAGTCTGTCGTTTTAAATATATCAAATCTTATCTTTTGATGAGATAGTGGCATAATCTAAATCTATCATTAGACGATAGGCAATAGCAATTGCTAACGTGAGATTACAAATATTTCCAAATATGTAGGTGTCCAGATGTCTCATCGATCTTTTAACCTTTGCCTATTGAAATATTATAGAGCGAACGATGGAAGATCAATGTACAACACGTAACTTGTCATTTCTCATTTGTCAGTTTCCGATAAGTCGCTAGATGTGATTTTTTCCTTTTAGCTTGAATTTTCCATTCTTCGTTTGCTTGTTGTAGTTAAAATATAACAAGATTTTATTTTGAATAAATGGAATATGATGTGATTAGAATTATCTGCTTATTTCTTCCATGACCACTCCTACTACTTCGACCAATGCCTGTTAAAACAGCTTATGACATGATACTGCCTCTCTTTACTGGCTCTGGTGCTCGCGCCAGTAATCTGTATAGTAATCTATTTCCAATACTGCTGGCACTGGTACTACTTCGGCTATTGGAACTCCTACTGGACCTGGTACTCCTTCTGCTATTGCCAATACCACTGACACTGGAAATCCTACTGCTATTGCCAATACCACTGCCACTGGCACTCCTTCTGCTATTGCCAATACCACTGACACTGGTACTCCTACTGCTTTTGCCTACACCACTGGCACTGGTATTCCTTCTGCTATTGCCAGTACCACTGGCACTGGTACTCCTTCTGCTATTGCAACTCCTGCTGGACCTGGAACTCCTACTACTATTGCCAATACCACTGGCACTGGAACTCCTACTGCTATTGCCAATACCACTGGCACTTGTACTCCTGCTATTGCCAATACTACTCCAACTGGTACTCCTACCAATTTTATCACTGCTACTGGAATTGATGGTAGCATTCAAAATGCTACTTGAACTGACACTCACTGTTACTGCTATTGCAACTGCTACTGGCACTGCCACTCGTCTTGCTATTGTCCATCCTTAAAGACCTCTTCATTGGCTATTTTCATTATCGCGTACATAACACTAAACGTGCATATTTCGCATTTAACTTTTAAACAGTTGGTGAGAGTCTCGGTTTAATAAACGATAACTTAAACTCGCCTAGTATAATGAACAATGGAAGTACCCCATGGCCGACCAAGCAACACGTTTCACAACAAAAATATTTAACAGTTACTGTAGGTGACCGATCACAGTTTACTGTAGGTGAACGACCAGCAATGCAATTCAATGGCGGTAGTCATAACTAACCGAATTGTCTCGTTAAATGGTTTCATAAGAGACACCTGTTATCTAGTAATCAATATAGGTAAAGGATGTAAAGTAAAAACACTGTGTGATGATGATGACCATGTTTATACTTTAACATTTAACTGCGTTTGCACATCTAACTGCAAAAGCTATTAAGGACCTTAGTCTATTAGAAGCGCTTTTGTTCTAAGGAAGAATTGCCTTGAAAGAACCCACAAGAAAAGATATATAGTGGGCTGAAATTACAGGTAATCACGTGATTAAAACCAGCTGTCT